>JBBPTZ010001244.1:0-10616 GCA_038094315.1 Phylloporus cf. tubipes
ATCGTCCCGCCCGCCTTCACCATGCCCGTCATCGCCGTCCGCCCCCGCCCGACCCGCCCCGCCACCGAGGACGACATCTGGATCATCGCTGGCTACATCCCTCTCGACCCCCTCCCCATACACCACCCAGCTCGGCACCCTCTCGCCCGCGCCCGTTGCCTCACAGGGGTACACCCCGAAAGTGTCCTTTGACACGTTCGAAAACTCGGCTGCATCGATGTTCTCCTACACCTTGCACGTCAATTCGGACGGCTACACTCGCAATCGCTCCACCCGCGTCTTTCTTTGTGCCGCTAGTCCTGACGAGAGCGGAAGCGAAGCCCTGGAATGGGCGCTCGAATGTCTCGTCCAGGACGGCGACGAACTCATCGTGTTTAGGGGCATCGACCAAGAAGAGCTGGGTATGTCCACGTCGCAACACTGCTCCCGAGGCGTGTCTGATGCATGTCTAGAAAAGGACCAGGAGATGGTGCGCGAAGAAGCGAGAGAGCTGATGAGACACATCCAGGATAAATGCGTCGAGTATGATCCGGATCGCAAGGTATTCTGCTTGTCGTATCCGTACTTGGGGGTCTAATTTGATTCCCCTCCCTTCCGTCCCTTTTTTGCCAGCTGTCGATCATTTTGGAATTCATTGCAGGTCGTGTGACGACGACGCTAGACAGGTTGATCGCACTTTATCGACCCGATTCGGTCGTTGTCGGGATGCGCGGTCAGAGGCGCGTCCTTGGCTTTGGTGGTGGCACGTCTCACATTTATTCCCCCGCATCAGTACTCATCTCCTCCGCAGGCGTGGGTTCCGTATCGAAATACGCGCTTTCTCGCAGTCCCGTCCCGATCATCGTTGTCAGGCCAGAAAGTAAAGTAAGAAAGGTCCGAGAAAAAAGGTTAAAGGACCCGAAAAGAGGAACCCATTTCGACGAGTAGGATCTTTTCCTCACGCTACTCGTCAAACTGGTCGTTACGAATCCCCGCTCACTGTCTTCCTTAGGTTACCACGCACAAAATCGGAGAACAATGGCACGTCGTCTGCCATGCCATCCCTCTCGCCGTCCACGACAAGGTCGTGAATCCGAGTAGTCCGTGTCGTGGCACAGGTTGCTTTCGCACGTGCATGGCTGACCCTGTCTTGTCAGCCTTTCTCGCTGTGTTTCAACAACAATTGCTTGAAATACCCTCGCATTTTATTGTTTGTTATTCCCAGTGGCTAACCTGAGACATTCCATGTGCATCTCTCTATGTACCTATTTATTATGTGTCAGTAACGGACTGGGGCATGTCGGTCACCTTGGACGGCTGTACGATTGCTGTCGTCTCTGTGGCTGGGGAATACCTAATCGCATGAACAAACGCGACCCAGATTTGGCATGCATCTTCGACCACCCGACTAGATGTTCGTGACCGCCAACAGTAGGGGTATGATATACATTACCTTTGATCCAGTGTTTTGACAAAGTCTGATATCAGACACACTTGTACCTCCTTGGATTATCGTTACCTTGATTGTAGATATTGCTATAGGGGGTTGTATTACATAATCTACTTTTAAACCCGACCCAAAAGTTGGATTTTGTTACGACGCACAATGTCGGATACCCCCTCGACTTTGGAGCCGCTGCTCACCCTCTTGGCTTATTCCCTCTCTAGACTCGAGTCCACGTTCTACAAAATTCCAGGTTCTGCCGTCGTCGCGCGGTATGTCAAGTCCTCGCACCAAAATGATCCTGGTCGAACAATCCTCGAATTGATCCTCGTCATTTTCGCTATCCGCACGCTACTACAATCGCGGACGCGAGGAGACAAGCAGGGTAAAAATTTCATTCAATTTTCTGAAAAGGTGTGTTCGTCGACGGTGCGACCTCCCCACTTGGTTGACCAGTCCTCAGGAAATCGACGAACTCGTCGATGAATGGACCCCGGATAGCCTTGTTCAGCCTTTGAGCGAGTGGGAGCAACGAGATTTGAGCTCCGTCCCCATCGTGACCGGTCCCATCGGCCCCAAACCCAAGTTGTTGTCCAATGGCAAGTCGGTCACCAACCTCGCAAGCTTCAACTTTTCCGGCCTCGCGGGCAACGAACACATCAAGGAGAAAGCCATCGAAACCTTGCGCAAATATGGTCTTGGAAGCTGTGGTCCCCCAGGTTTTTATGGCACTATTGGTGAGTGTCAGTCCCCTGCGTCCAGAGCGCGTGGTTCACACGCGGGGTAGACGTGCACCTCGATTTGGAACGCAATATCGCGGAATTTTTGGGAACAGAGGCATGCATTCTCTATTCTCAAGGGTTCTCAACCATCTCTTCTGTCATTCCTGCCTTTTGCAAACGAGGCGACGTCATCGTTGCGGACCGCGCTGTTAACTTTGCCATCCAGAATGGCATCCAAATTTCTCGTTCGACAATTCGGTGGTATGACCATAATGATCTCAAGAGCCTCGAGGAGGTTCTCGTCAGCGTGGAGAAGGAGAGAAAGAAGCGCAAGAGTCCATTGACCCGTCGTTTCATTATCACAGAAGGCATTTTTGAACGTGATGGGGAAATGGTTGACTTGCCCAAGCTAGTTCGTCTGCTGATCCGTTCCTATTCTCTTGCGCTAATCATTCGACAGATCGAGCTTAAACTCAAGTACAAATATCGGCTAATTCTTGACGAGAGTATCTCTTTTGGTACGGTCGGGCGAACTGGTCGTGGTTTGACCGAACTCTATAACGTCTCGGTTCGTTTTCTCTTTCAGTTGATTGAACTCTGTAACTGAACTCTGTTCCTTCAGGCTACGCAGATTGACATGCTGGTTGGCTCTGTTGCTAACGGTTTATGCTCGTCGGGTGGTTTCTGCGCTGGTTCTTCCATCGTCACGGAACATCAGGTGGGTCACACGGCTGATGAATGTCACATCCCATTGATTTGCCTCCCGTATGTTAGCGCATCAACGGTACTTCTTTCGTTTTCTCCGCGTCAATGCCTGCCCTTCTCGCCACTTCCGCATCGGAGGCGATTTGTCACTTGCAAAATACGCCCTCGGTCCTTACTACTCTCCACGATAACGTCGCTGCGATCCGCTCATTGTTAGAAAAGGCGGAGGGGATCGCGGTACTCGGACATCGGGCCAGTCCCATCATCCATTTCTGTCTCCGGAACAGCCCCCAACACCTCACGGTCATTCCCCTTGTTCCCGACCACGAAGCAGAGGAACGTGTCTTGCAGGACATTGTCGACGATGCGCTTGCGAATGGGGTTTTCATCACACGTGGGAAACACTTGCGAGGTCAGGAGACGGTCGATTCACGCCCTACGATTCGCATCGCTGCCACGGCGGCACTGTCAAGGAAGGAAGTGGAGAAGGCTGTCGGCGTCGTCAAGGCGAGCATTGCGAGGGTTCTTGCGAGGAGGCGATGATCGCGATTAATGGCGAATGTCATATGTGGCTCGCTATTTTCCCCGCCCGGAGATTTATACCATATCTATAGACCTTACTGTACGTGCGTCGTTATTGGATCGTTTTGTTGCGGCTTTTTTCTCTTGTCTTGTGGGCCGGCTCGCTGAGGTAATGTTATACTCGATAGGTTTTGGGTCTCGGCGATGTCCGAGATGGGTTGTTCTTGCCACCATGCCTCTCTTCAATCGCACACAGACACGGTCCCGGGTAGTTATTCGATACGACGGGATGTCCTTGCGACAGGTGAGACGAACGCATGACTCTGGGGGCGTCGATGGTAGAAGGTTCCCCTATGATCGAGTACGCAGATGAAGACGATATGTCGCTCATGATCAGCTACTCCAGGCCAACTTTGACTCAGTGATCTACAGATGGGCTAGGTGTAGTCTGCTCCTGAAGAACGGATCGCTTATCGAGTGTATAGATGCCTTTGGTGATACTTTCTCCCAGTCACGACCTTTCTGGGTTTCAAGTCAACGCATATATGCATGTATTTTTTTTTGTGGCCATGACGCCTTGACAGTATTCATCTAGGTAGGCACGATTGCCGTTTACGAGTAAAAATGAAAAGGATAGAGCAAAAGAACATTTGTCTCTATGGATCGAGTATCTTTGCAAACCCTCGGCCCACTGTATATTCGTTATGGAGCCCAACGGTGCGCCGATCTTCCTATATCCAATAATTCGTATCGCATTCACTTTACTTCTTTACAGCCATGAAAACAGAACGACAGACCAATACTCCATTTTCCCTCTTAGGAATTCACCTGCCGTTGCCACCTTGCGGAGGTGGGGGCCAAGTGTACCCTTCACCGTGTCCGGGAACCCCTTGCTGTGAGTATCCGTACCAGGGCCCGGACTCGCCCACCAAACCCACTCTCATCCTCTCTTGTAATAATGGCAGGAAAGGATTAGAGTGGGATTCGTCGTCGTCCTGTTCCGTTATCGCCACGTTTTTCCAAGGTTTTGGATCTCGCCGTACGAGACCGTGGGAAAACGTGGCGCTGACGGGTTCGGATGCGTATGTTTTCGGGTGCACGACGGTGCCGTTTGCGGCAAAGGATAAATGTATTTTGGCTTGCGGTCCAGACTGGGTTGAAGTACGTGTCAAGATGAAAGTCCCTGGTTAACGCGGGCTGTGCAGCGTCGTCAGTCCAATTTTCTTCATCCCTATTCAATGATTTGTATCACATTTACTTCATTACTTTACAGCCATGAAATCGGAAGGACAGTCAAATACAGTTCAATACTCCGTTTCCTCTCCTAGATATTTACCTGCCGTTGCCACCTTGCGGAGGTGGGGGCCAAGTGTACCCTTCACCGTGTCCAGGGACCCCTTGCTGCGAATACCCGTACCAGGATCCGAACTCGCCCACTGCACCGACTCTCATCCTGTCTTGCAATAATGCAAATTCTTCCTCGTCCTGCTCTGTTATAGCCACGTTCTTCCAAGGCTTTGGGTCCCGTCGCACGAGACCGTGGGAAAGCGAGGCATTGGTGGGTTCGATGCCGCGGAGGCGATCGCCATCGGCGTGGTAGCCCGGGTAGGGTTCGGTCGCGTATGTCTTGGGGCGCACGACGGTGCCGTTTGCGGCAAAGGTAAACGTATTTGGACCTGCGGTCCAGACTGGGTTGAAGAACGTGTCGAGGTGAAAGTCCCTTGTCAACGCGGGCTGTGCGTCATCGTCAGCTAGAGACATTGTGAAGAAATGGCGGACATACCGGGTTCGTCGTCGCGGAGGCAGGTGTGTTTGTATGTTCCTTTTGATGTTGTGAGGGATTACTGGGGGCGGCAGCGGAGAGGGGAGGAGCATTTGGGGAAGGGGAATGCATGGTTAGGGGTGGTACGAGAGGCGAGAGATTTGGAAGGTAAGGCGAGGATGTGCTCGTGCAGATATGCAGGTGAGATCGGATTTCTGGTTGACCAAGAGCTAGGAGAGCCGTCTCTTTATAGGTGGACGTGCAAGGTCTCTTTGACCTGGCTATTGTCTGCATCCTTGTAAGAACGGCAGCTTGACTATTCGGTCCATTGACCACGCACACTGGCGTTTGTAACGCTAGATCATCGCTTTGGTCCCGTACGTTATTTTTGCTACCGTGTGGTCACAACTCACGTTCTCCCTCATGTTGTTGCTTTGCAATGTAGCAACTACTTTGTGTTGGATTTCTTGGTCCACCCACGGCTCGGTTAACATTGTCACACACTGCACAGACCAAGCATGGTTCTGGTTCACACTTTGGGTCATGGCTTGGAATAAAGGGGAACGAAGCGCACATACTTATGGGTCGATCAAAAGACATTCACGATTGCCAGTGGTAGCGGTGGACGAACGACGTGCGCATAGGAGCACCGAGGAAAAGTAATGAAGTGTATGTTTTGCATGACTATGTACTCGATACCCCTCGTCGGCTCCCCAATCGCCTGGAATTCATTGTATGTGACCACAATACGCGATGGGTTTTAATCGTCCTTTCAGTGTCGGTTGTGGTTGGTGCGGTGTACAATCGTCGGGTGGTTCCACGATCGATGAGACACCATGTGTCGATCCCTTTCACGCGCATGATCGGTTACGACCCTTTTCGTCGCATTCTGCATGGCCTCGATAGGGCTGTCGAACCCAGCGTGAAACGAACACTGTCAGCGGGTCGACGAGCGTGGGCCTAGGCAGGTATAAGGCTACGGATAGGAAGATGCCGTTCCGGACCTCGTTCGTGGGCAACGAGGGCAGAGGACGAGCGGTAAGCCTCCTGTTAAGAAAAAAAGGAGAAAGGATGGTGTTCGGTCATAACAGGAAATTACATGCAAGCGCACTGCAGGTCGTCCCACCGTCTTTTTCTCTTGGTCACTCTACGCGTGGTGAAGGTATCGATCGCGCGTCCGCTTCGAGACTTCACTCGAGTAGAGAACCAGACGGCCTTGACATTGACGATCCACCCTGGAGGTGCAGTTTCTAAATTTGGGCAAAATGACAATGTCAGATAGATCGTCGGTGGATGGACCGCCACTGGGATACAACACATCCACAGCGGTTCAACCTCTTTGTTGACAATGGAAGTGCGAGACGGGGCGCGAGATGTGACCACAGGGTGACATAACAGTGCACGAGGCCAGAGTTACGGTCTAGCAGCACAAACACCAATGTGTGTGGTCAATGGACCGAGGAGGAATGGTCAAGCTGCCGTCGCTACAAGGATGCAGACAATGGCCAGGTCAAAGATACCTTGTACGTCCACATGTGCCTCTCTGCAGTCCGACGTATAAAGAGACGGCTCTCCTAGCTCTTGGTCAACCAGAAATCCGATCTCACCTGATATCTGCCCGAGCACATCCTCGCCTTACCGTTCAAATCTCTCACCTCTCATACCACCCCTAACCATGCATTCCCCTTCCTCAAATGCTCCTCCCCACTCCGCTGCCGCCCCCAGTAATCCCTCACAACATCAAGAGGAACATACCAACACACCTACCTCCGCGACGACGAACCCGGTATGTCCACCTATTCTTCACAATGTCTCTAGCTGACGATGCCGCACAGCCCGCGTTGACAAGGGACTTTCACCTCGACACGTTCTTCAACCCAGTCTGGACCGCAGGCCCAAATACATTTACCTTTGCCGCAAACGGCACCGTCGTGCGCCCCAAGACATACGCGACCGAACCCTACCCGGGCTACCACGCCGATGGCGATCGCCTTCGCGGCATCGAACCCACCAATGCCTCGCTTTCCCACGGTCTCGTGCGACGGGACCCAAAGCCTTGGAAAAACATCGCGATAACAGAGCAGGACGAGGAAGAGTTTGCACTATTACAAGACAGGATGAGAGTGGGTGCGGTGGGCGAGTTCGGATCCTGGTACGGATATTCCCAGCAAGGGGTCCCCGGCCACGGTGAAGGGTACACTTGGCCCCCACCCCCGCAAGGTGGCAACGGCAGGTGAATACCTAAGAGAGAAAATGGAATGTTAAACTGTATTTGTCTGTCCTTCCGTTTTCATGGCTGTAAAGAAATGAAATGAATGTGATACGAATTATCTGATGAGGATGTAGGAAGACCGGCGCACCGTAGTGTGCAGTCGCAATTTGGGCTGTAGGGGTGCGTTCGATCTTCTTGTCATCTTCATTCACGAGCACGAAAGTGAAGCAAATGGGGCCAACGTTCATTAATCCTGTGAAGGAAATCGTTGGCAATACTAGACTATAAAAGGGGTACCCGCGCGCAAGTTTGATCAACCACGCAGGAGAATTATGACCCCAATTCCCGACTCAAGTAAGACTACCTTGGTGCTTGGTGTGTTCAACTTGTAAGGATCAATAATTAATCACAGGAAGGTAAGATGTATGAGTGAGTGAGTCGGACTTTGCCGAGACAAATACAACAATCGACCCAGACAGTACTAGGCCAAATAGGCGCAAATAATGACCCCAGTCCTCCTCATGAATGATTTGGGCGACCACCTGAATCATTAATCGACAGCGTGAACTCGTGTCGGCAGGGATGGCGTCATGAATGATGTTTTCAGATATATACCTCGGAAATGATCAATCTTTCATGGGCGTGATTTGGACAACTTGAAGGCCCACAGTTGCAGAACGGCCTTTGCCATAACAATTGACCGCATTGAAGTCTTTCGACCTCCAGATTAGGTTGCAATGTGGTCGCCGTGCAGCTTCAAAATGGTATTTGGCGCTCATGTCCCGGGTGAACACAGCGCTCGTGTTACTGGCAGCCGAATACCAACCGTTGGCATCGATGTCGTCGCATTTTCTTCGATTTCTGCTGTCGCTTGCCCTCCGCCTCCGCCTGTCATCGGGTCGCATTGTGCTCGCTCTTCGGACTCGGTCTACTTCGATCTGGAAGACAATTCTAGCGTTTACTAGTCCCAGGCGCTATTCCTGTGCCCGACTGCATGCAAGCGATGTCCCTTCGATGGGAAATAACCCAACCGCAGAACCACCACAGGTTCTAGGAGCCAAAGAGCACACCATCACTCTTGCAGCACTTCCTATTTGGCGCACTCCTCAATGGCAGGTCGAATTATCGGCTCTCACTTCTGCTCGTAGGGATCATCCCCACCCAGTTCTAGTCCCTGCGACGCCAGAGGGAGGGTCACGGCGCTATAAGCCCAAGCCAGCCAGGTAATGGCACATGTTTCAATATCTTTTGTACTCTTCGTTCACGCTTGCTCTTAGGCGGGATATCAACCCTCTGACCCATATCCCGGCCGGGCAACAGCAAATTTTGACCCCGTAAGTTCATTTTTGGTAAGACTCGTCTACCTGTTGACCGCTCCCGACATAGGGTGTCACTTCCTGACAGATGGAGATGTCATGTTCATCCCGAAGGGGCAGCTCTCTTTTACCACGAAGGATTGGTGCGTTTCTTTTTTCTGTGCAATCCGATCCCATCGTGGACCCTTTCCAAGCGTGTATTCACAGAGAGCGACATCACGAACCGCGAAAATGAAGACGAGCTCCTTCATTGTGCCATGATACTCATTGAAAAGGCGCTCCAGATGTCGACAGACGGTGTTACCCTGGACGAGTTCACGGAAATCGTGCTAAATGTGGACAAGCAACGACGCTGGCGCTATTACTTTGCTGACCACACCCATCGCCTTCTCTTCTGGGTGGATCCAGTAGAGATAAAGACACTTGATGTCGACTTGCCGGCGGTCACGGAGTTTAATCACATCAGTAAGTTTGGTGTCCGATCGCTGCCTGTCGCTGACAATTATGGAGGATATATGGTTGAAGCAAACTATTGGTATACTTTTCCCTCCAGCCTTTCAAGTATGTTGGTATCTGTCGCATGCTGTCCTGGTGCTGACCCGCAAATCAAGATAACCACATTTGACATGGAATCAAGGACACATTGTGAATACTACCCACACGATCGTACACTTCCAAAGCCAGCCTTTGAAAAACTGAGAGGGATGCTCAATTATGCCAAGACTGGTGTGTTCCTCTTGTAAACGGTCACATCGTATTTTCATCCTCATCGGACTGTTAGACATGTTGACTGCCGATTCCCCCTCGAGCCCGTTTGGACAAGATGAACTCGTTGCAATCCTGGACCTTGTCAATTCTCTCAAGGGTATATACTCTTGTTTCGTTGTATACCTAACCACACTGACTTGTTGTGAAGACGACGAGATCTCCGATCCACACAGTATTTGGATTATTGGTACGACCGTACATTGTTATGTCACGAACGATGCTGACTTATACGAAGCACGGCTGATGGCGCACTTCAGTGGGTGTCATTGGACATGGCTGATGACCTGCATTTTTGAATATGTGACCAGTCGAAAACCAGTTTTTGAACTTCTGTGGTCAGCCTTGTGCACGTTTGAACGCAGATACCCCATTGTTTGGTGAACAGACCTGGAATCGTGGCAAAGTGTTCACAGCCTTCAATTGGTTTCTCTTTGGAGCGCCGAACAAGCACGCAGTTCGTTTGCAGCGCGTCTGGGTCGACAATATCATCATCGAACCCCGCTGGAAGGGCTTCATGAATAGGCTCAACGCCGAGTTGGGCCGGTATACCATTTTTGTGAGTCGTGCTCACTCCACCAGTGCTAGGCGTCTTATGGTTTGTAGTCTACAGTGATGTTGGCAGTGAACTTTAGCTTCCTTGCCGTCCCTGGCGTTGTCGACCCTACTAAGGCCGCGGGTCCGATCGAAATCCTCATCTATTGCTCAGTCGTCTCGACGGTCGCGTCCATCGTGTTCTCCTTTGGCTTGTTGAACTTGTACAGTGACCCGGGTCTGACGGTCGCTCGGCATGCGGTACGTCTCCCTGGCACATCCACGAGTCCATACCGCTCACGCTTAGGCCACGATCATGACAGGTGAACGCCCTGTCGACCCTCAGTCAACGTGAATCGGGCATGGCGTGTCTTGCAATCACGCACAGTCTCCCTCTGGGGTCCCTCATATGGTCGTACGTTCCTCCCGACCCGTCTGCAACGTCGGCGTGTCGCTCACGGTGTTGTATGTGTTATAGGATCGCGTTGTTCTCCGTGGCGCTTGCGGTGCAAATTTTCCGTCCGGGGGAGCGTGGAACCGTTGCGACCCTCAGTGTCGAATGTGCTATCATCGTGTTCTTTGTGGTGATGGGCGTGAAGGTGATGCTGTTGTTCCGGGGGGACGATGACGATGACGAGGACGCGGGTGATGCGGC
>JBBPTZ010001245.1:0-10612 GCA_038094315.1 Phylloporus cf. tubipes
TGTCCATGCGTGATACAATGGCAAGCGTCCATGCGCGATCCAGATGCCAAGTGTCCATGCGTGATCCAAATACCAAGCGTCCATGCGCAATGCAGTATGGTCTCCCTGACCGCCAGCTCCTGCTGGCCATTATGCTGATAGGCTGTATGCCAAGATCTCTCCACCGACCAGCGCCCAGACTCACTCACAAGTGACCATCATCACGCTCTCATCCCAAGTTTCCAGTGCCCAGTGTTTAAAAATATATGGCTGGGCACCAGACGGTCGCGTCGTGACTCTATATCCCGGTTACCTAATAGTAGCTGATCATCCAGCTCTGGCTGGCGCTTCAGATCTACCCTGCAACGGTATGAGCACCCTGGGGAAAAGCTAGAGAAAATACACGCACCAAAGGTAACAACAAAGGGGCCTTCGGACGCGCTAAAGCGGGGGAGGGCAAATATGACGGCCGATTCTGCGTCGACTAGAAATGGCAAGTAGTCCTCGATGGCCGTCAACTCGAGAACCGCGACGGCAAAGACGGCCAAAGACATACCAGGTCCAAGGTCGGTGGAGGTGTTCTTGCATTCCACGTTTCGCGTCACCATCACTTCCTTTGCAAGACCCCTTCGACTTTTCCGTTTTTTGATGTTTTTGCTTTTCTACTTTTGATAATAGACGAGATGGATGGAAAATTCTCTTTACACCTGTGAAAAAGGCAAAGTCAAGATGCGACGATCGACGGGCAACTGGTGACATACTGTGCAGGGTGCCCATGAATCGTCTCCGGATCAATGCATATAGAATCGAGTCGCTTCTTGAGAGCCTTTGTCGATTTGCCGAGGGGCCGATCACGCTTTTCCTTTGACCGTGTAATTTTGGCACATGACCAAAGTGGGAGCGACGGGAGAGGCTCGCAGCGTGAGCACAAGGACGAAGGCTCTTGAATGCTGGTGGTCGATAGCTGGGTCTTCTTCAGGTGCAAGTGGAAACCGGGGAGCTTCGGCGGAATCGGCGGCTTGGCGGAAGCTTCCTCCGCAGGTGACACGGGTTGGGTTTCGCAACCTTCCAAGTCTGATGAAAGCTGCCGTTCCTGTAGATGTTTGTTGACAAACGATGGGCGAAAATCGAAGGGGACCCACCTCAAAGCCAGAGTTTCTTTTGGGTGATGGGAAAGATTGTTGTGGTGTCGTGGGATGGCTATGCGGTGTCCTTGAGGTGTCCGTCCTACCAAATGCCTTCTGGAGCGTAAGATGATCCAATGGGGAACTAGAGAAATACATGACAAACGTACCCTCAAGTTGAGACACCCAGGAACCCTTCGAAGGCGTTGAGCTAGGGGCTTCGGAGGGCAAGCTTCCTCGTGCAGAGATAACGTGTCACAAATTGACTCGATCGACGACGTACTCTTCATGGCTGGAAGCATGTCGGGATTCTGGCCAGAAAGTATTAGAGACAAATGCTAACCAACCACACCCCAATGGCTCACCTTCAAATTCATAAACTTTCGTACTCTGCGAAGCGTTTTTACAGGAATCACCAAGGACGAAGAACTAGTGTCGTTCTCCGTCTCGGTGGTTGCGGCAAAAGAGGTGTCCCCGTACGAAGATGTCACTTCAGAAGATCCTGTGACTTCCATCAGGGTTGCCGCAGGCGAATATTCGACTTGACCCATGCGGTTGAGAAGCAATGGACACGGACGTCTCAACCACAGGCCTTGTCTGTACTGCGAAAGGGGACGTTTAAAAGACAACGGAGGAGTTTGGGCGTTTGCTTCGATCTCATAAGCATCGGCAAGAGACTCCTCAGAGATACTAGCGAGGAGTCTTGGAACATGGATAGCCAGTGCTTGCGAAACGTTGATGGTCACGTCCTCGACATTCGTTTCTCTGGCGTTCGGGTCGTCTTGCTTCTTTTCCAAGGGATCTTTTATCCTACCCAAGAGCGAGAGGTTGGCAGCACAAGTCGGACTAACGGTAGATGGAATAATGGCCGCATCGACGACGAGCGCGGGGATAGAAACCGGAGAATCTGGCGGCGAGCTGAATAGCGAGCGCGACTCGACATCTTCATCTGATTCATCTTCTTGATCGGCCGAGTAGGAAGAGGCATCGTCGGTCACCAGGGAAGATACAGCAGCATACGATGCTGGAGAGTTGACCAGCGCATGCTGAGCAGCAGTGTCTACGAGCGAGACGTTGTCAGCCATCGGGAAAGATACAGCAAAAGACGAGGCTGGAGATGCACGCTGCGCAGCTGCGTCTGCAGGCGAGACGTTGTCAACCACCCGGGAAGATGCAGCAAAAGACGGCACTGGAGGCGCATGATGCGCAGCTGCATCTGCCAGCGAGACATCGTCGGCCACCGGAGAAGATACGGCAGAACGCGATGCTGGAGGGTCGACAAGTGCACACTGCGCAACAGTATCCGCTAGTGAATCGTCGGAAAAGTAGGCCGAGAGGCGTGGTACAGGGAAAGCTAGCGCTCTCTTCATGTCCGACAACGTTCGATTCATCGCATTCTGTTTGCGCGATTCCACTTCAGAAGTCCAGTCCTCCTCTTCACTTGAATGGAACGAAAATTCCGCAAACTCTCGTTCAAGGTCCTCGTCTGAAAATTCGGGAGAGCGAGCGGGCTCTTTTGACGTGAATTGTTCAGACGGACAGAGCGTGGTAGCCGTTTCATCAGCGAAAGAGTCCGAGGAATAATCTGTAGATGAACAGATAGGATGGGGCGCGAGAGAATCGACAAGACGGTCGGAAGGTCGAGGTGCCTGGAGGAGGGGGGGCGTAAAGGAGGCGTCCGGGAATGATTGAACAAGAGCCTGGCAGAGGTCATTCCTTGCCTCGTCGACCGTTTGGTTGGTGAGCGGACGACGGGAGAACAGTCGCTCAAAGTTCAACCAACTCTGGGCAGCCGCGGTCAGGCGATGGATATGGTCCTCTTCCTCTTGCTGCTCGTCCAAAGGGGCAGAGACGGAAACGGCAAGCGAAGGCACAGAGTGCGGAACGATGGGCGTGCCGACACTGGATGGGGTCGTTGAACAAGTCAGCGCGGGAGAAATCGAACCCCCGGGTCCATCAGCGGGTTCGACACGCTGCTTCAGCGACACATTGTCAAGCAACTGCAAAAGATCTTCCTTCGTCGACTTGACTCTTCTGGCAATGAGTTTCCGACCATGGAGATCGGCGTTCAAAACGGCTGGACAGCGGGTTTTGAGCGAACCACCTTCCGCCTTCAGATGAGGCTACAGCAGAATAGGCTCGTCAGACGGGCCAGCGCGAGATCGCTCAGCTATTCGTACCATGGACTTGGTCCTTGGAATGCAAGAGTTCCTCTGACCTCTTGCACCAGGCTTGGCGGGCAACCCACCAGGGGCGCCGCCAGCAGCTGAAAGGGATAAATGAGCGACATCCTCAAAAGAGGCGAGTTTGTTCTTGATCAACAAGACCATTTTGAATGACGATAAAGGTATGGGTTGTACGAGTGGCAGATAACTGAGGGAACGCGCAGCGTGATGTATGGGGGGAAGATGGTAGAGCAGGGCATCTTTGGATTATATAGTACGAAGGACTGTCAGCCGCCCGATCATCTTCAACGGTGCTGGAATGCTACGATGTCACAGGTTGTCAGTGAAGTGATGGTACTACCATACGTCGCAGACGAGTATTCTCGCTCTCGTTGAGCACATGATCTGAACGACGGACATGTCGCAGACCTAGACTTGAGAAATAGACTCTTCTTTATTCTGGTTGACGGTGCATGTATTCTAAGGACGCGGAAGAGCCCCGCCGCTAAAGACCAAAGGATACCAGAATACAAGAGTCATTAGTAGTATGTCACGCCGCTTCTGATCTACATACCTTTGACGAGCTTTTGGCATGCGGAGCTACTGGCAAGTTAACTTACTGGCGGATTGCCTCTTTTAGATGGATTGGTCACCAGTCACGTATGATGACATAATCCACTCTGATTGGTTGTCTGGTCACGCCACCTATCCGATCGTGTCATTTAATTTTTTCCCATAAAAGGTGGGCTCACGGTCATCGACTTTATTTCAGCCTTGCCCCCCATGGCGTTCAACGCGACAGCAGCCGCAGTCGCTCACGAGTCTGCTCACCAGCTCTATGCTCATCTCGACCTGTCCAAGCTTAGTTGGTTGGAGCAACTCTGGGCAGTATGGTACATTTGGATTGACAACCCCATTATTGCTACGGGTCTCATGAGTTTCTTGCTGCACGAAGTAAGTAGCACACCCAGTACGACGCGGCGCATTTTCACGATGTCCCCCCAGATTGTATACTTTGGACGTTGCGTGCCATGGATCATCATCGATGCCATTCCGTACTTTCAAAAGTGGAAACTGCAACCTAACAAAATTCCTACCGCTGCAGAGCAATGGGAGTGCACCAAGCAGGTCCTCTTCTCGCATTTCACCATCGAATTGCCTGCTGTCAGTCCTGTCGGAAAAATCGTCCGTCTAACGCGCTCAAAACAATGGTTATAGATCTGGTTGTTTCATCCCATGGCAGAAACGTTTGGTATGCAAACGTATCAAGTGCCATTCCCGTCCTGGCAGACCATGGTCCCGCAAGTTGCCATTTTCTTCGTGTTCGAAGACATGTTTCACTATTTTGGTATTCACCCGGTTCTCTGCATGTCGTCGTGTCTGACGACGTTGGTCTAGCTCATCAGGCTCTTCATTGGGGAGTGTTGTACAAATATATTCACAAGCTCCACCACAAGTACTCTGCTCCGTTTGGTCTCGCTGCCGAGTATGCCCATCCTGCCGAGGTATTCATCCTGGGCACTGGTACGATTGCGGGCCCCCTTCTTTATTGTTGGTTCACTCGCAACCTGCACATTTGCACTGTCTACATCTGGATCACGCTGCGTCTGTTCCAAGCGATTGATGCGCACAGTGGTTATGGTTTGTGTCGTTTTCGACTCGGAAGCGTGGTCTGACGTTGTCGTGCCAGACTTTCCATGGTCGCTGCAGCACATTATCCCCTTCTGGTCTGGCGCAGAGCACCACGATTTCCACCACATGGCATTCACGAACAACTACTCGACGTCTTTCCGGTGGTGCGATCGGCTGTTTGGGACGGACGGCAAGTACCGCGAGTACCGACAGCGTGTAGCTGCGAGCAAGGCTGCGATGAAGGGCAAGAGCAAGGCCGAGCAGGAAGCTGCAGAGCGCCAGCTGATTGCAGAGATCGAGGCAGAAGGACAGCGTGCAGAGGCGATTGCGGAAGGGTCGCTCGAGGAGGACAAGACGGTCAAGCAGCAATAGAGATATACCACCTAGACTAGTAATGATACCGTAATAAAACGGACAAGCTATAAACGCTCACCCGTCGCCGATGCTCCCTCCTGAGACGCTCGAGCTCGTCGTCGGTCACCTCTCGCGGGGCGATCTCGTCGCGATGCTGACGACGAGCTCTGCTGTTCATCACGTCGCCGCCCGCGTGCTCTATCGCGCCCTCATCGATGTCCCGCCCAAGCGCGCCGTCCGCCTCGTCAAGACACTCGTGCGTAACGACCTCTACCCTCCGCTCGTCCGTCACTTTGACCTCGAGTGGACCGACAACATCCTCACCGCCAACTTTCTCCGTCTCCTCCATTCCACCCTCCGCCGCCTCACCCACCTCACCTACCTCGGTCTCGAATTCTCCGCCGCAGACAACACCGCCAACCTCGCCTGGATCCTCCAAGGATGCTCCTTCTCCCTCCGCGTCTTCACGACCTCGATGCGCTGCGAGCCCCTCCTCGCCCGCTTCCTCGAAACCCAGCACAACGTCGTCGAAATCTGTCTCCGCGGATTCAACCCCGTCCTCACGTTCCCCCTCCCGCCCCACGCCCTCCCCCACCTCAAGCACTTTCGCACCGTGCTCTCCTCCCCACACGTCACCGCCGACTTTGTCCGCGGTCGCCCCGTCGAGAGCGTCTCCATGTCGCTCTACCCAGGCGACGCCGCCTCCTCGCTCGACGCGCTCCTCCTCTCAACGCGCCCCCTCCGACGGCTCACCATCATGTCTTTTGACGTCGGCTCCCCCGCAGCGCTCATCACCGAAATATCCACCCGCCTCCCCACGCTCGAAGCGCTCCACGCCGTCGTCCTCGTACGGCAATCCACGCATGCAAGTGCCCCTTGTCTCCCCAGCTGCACAGCTAACACGCGTATAGGAACTGCTCGTGGAGACGGCGGCGTCGCTGAGCCATTTCAAGGCGCTCCGTTATCTCACGTTCATGGCCCCCGGCGCGCTCTCGTCCGAGAACGAATCAGAGATCGCGACGTTGTGGGGCAGTGCATGTCCGACGCTCAAGACGATCATTCTTCCCAAGGGCGTCGTGTGGGGGTACGTCGAAGGACGGTGGGTGTCCTTGCAGGACGTGTCGTAGCAGACAAACGGATCCACGTACACATGTTATCATACCCGTTTGAGACCGTGCGCGCGGAATGAACACATTGTTCGCACTTCCTACGCGCAAATCGTGGGTATTTCTCGAAATCGACATGTTGTCAAGCCATCGAACATGTCGGAAATGACCAACTTGTTCCGCAAGAACGGAGAGGATGATCAACTGCATCGTCGTCATGTCGAAACACGCGCCACGGCCGCCATCTAAAGTCCAAATCCTCGACGGCCGATGCAACGCGCTCCAGTTTAAGACAGTAAAATACGAAGTGACATGTAGAGTTACGAGGTAGATGTAGCTGATAGGTGTGTTGTAAGTATACGGTTTGACATGGGCACGGGGAACAAGAATATTAAACAGCGAGCACAGAGAATGAATCAAACGAAAAAGCGAGAAACAAGTGGCAACCTCTGGTGGCAATCTCTACGTCTATGGGTGATCCCGGGGAATGACGTGGCAGTCCGGCAGGAGGCCACTTGAATCAATTAGCCACGCGGAGGAACCCGAAGAGCACGCGGAAAGTAGGGGCGACCTGGGATATGTTGGAGGCCGAGTAGAGTAGACGAGGGAGAGAGAAAAAGAGTTGCGAGACCAGAAGACAAATAATAGCCAAGATGCCCAATATGTATAATTTTTACTTTTTTCGCGAGCCACAGCACAAGGGTATCAGCACGATGCCGGGTTGACGTCGAGGGGAGGATACGACGTCATTTGGACGTGCATTTGCATTGCTTGTTGCTGCTGGGCTCGAAGGTACTGCTGTTGCGCAGACGTGTACAGCATCTGTTGTTGATACTGCTGTGCATAGGTCGGAGTGGAGTGACCGGTTACCGGAGTTGATTGACCGCTCGCTAGTGGTGTCGACTGCCGCGAGCTGGCAGCCGAGCTCTTGCCGTGCGCATGTTGAAGGCACTCGTGCTGGCCGCTAGCGAGCAAAGCGAGACCGATCGCGCCGTGGTCGCCCGAATGTTGGTAGTGGTAGCGAAGGCCGTTCATGTTCTTGTACCGCCGTTGACAGTCGGCGACGCCACAGGCAAAGGGGCGGAGACGGCGTTCTGCCTCGCGTTCGACCTCGCGGAGCTCGCCCTCGGTGATTGTGCTGTCGTCGTCGCCTGCGGCCTCTCTCGCGGAGCGCTTGCTTGCGAGCAACGCCTGGACCTGCTCGAGATCCTTTGGTGGTGCAAAGTTGCAGCTTCCGTGCGTCATGTGGTACTTGAGACCGTTTGCCTGCTTGTAGCTCTTGTTGCAATTTGGCTTTGGACAGCGAAATGGTTTTGACAAGAGGAGGGAGGAAGCAGGACGGGAGAGGGTTGTGCTGACGCGGGGGCTCGTTTGCTGTGACGAGGAAGGCTTGGATGAGGCGTCGGAGGAAGAGGCGGCGGCGTTGCGGGACGAAGCCGAGGGGGAAGGTACGCGGGAAGCGGCGGGTGTGTTGACGGGTGTGTTGGCTGTCGAGAATACGACGGCAGGGGGGAGACAGCCGTAAGGGCTGTTTGGTTCGCTAGCAGGGGAAATGGGACCCTGGATGTCATCGGAAGCGGGAGGGGAAGGGACAGTTCCGGGCATGGATGACGAGTAATCCGAGTAGCCAGCATAGCCGTTGAATGGGTCGGAGCTTTTTGACAAATTAGGAATGCTGTTCCGTGACGAGGGAAAGGCAGCGTGGATGGAGTGGGTGGGAAGGACGGTGGTGGTGTCAAAGGCAGAGATGGGGGAGCGAGGTGAGGCGTCGTTTGGGGAGTGAGGGAAGTTGTTAAATGAGTGGGAAGGATGTGAGGTGAGGGGTGTTGTGAGGGGCGTATCGGGAGGGGAAGGGCCGCCAGAGGAAGGGGAAGGATGGTCGACGTCGAGTTCCATGTCGTCTGGGTCGAAACCGCCGTGGTTGTAGGGGGGAGGGAGGTAGGGGAGGGGATGGCGAGTAGCGGGGAAGGGGGCGACGGGGATGTGCTGGTGAGAACGGCCGAGCTGGTCGACGACGACGGCATGCACCTCTTCAAAGTGCTGGACGAGGGCGTGGAGATCGTCGATCTGGAGACCACAGCACGAGTAGTTGCGACACTGGGAGAGAGGGTGAGGGTGGAGAGAGGGAGAGAGAGAGCACGAACCAGCTCGCCGTCTGGAAGGAAATCGCTCTCAAAGGAGGAGGAGAGCTTGGCACACTTGAAGTCGCTGGGGCTGTGGATGTGAGGGGGCGATGAGAGGAGGGCAAGGATGGCTTACTCGAGGGGGCCAAGGAGCTGCCCTGGGGAACAGCCGGGGTAGAAGCGACTGCCAAACGAGCCTGCACGCCATGAGAGAGGGGAGCGGCAAGGGAAGAGGTCGGATTCAAAGGGAGGTTGCATGTCGATGAGCGTGTGGGACGAGTCTGAACTGGACTGCCCTATTTAGCCTATCTCCCCCGTTCCCACCTTTACTAAACCCCATGCCGTCCACCCTCCGATCATACAAATACACACAAATACTCCTCTCGGCATGCCGGCACACCCATCCGCCCGCCCGCCTCGCCCCATTTTCAATTCACGACCACTCCTATTTCCTTTCTTCAGGAGATTCACCTCTCGGCCCGAATCCCAAAAAAGGCAGTTCAGCCACGGACAACGTGTCGCACGGGGCAGGGCCATCCCCGGCAATCCCCGGCTGGGCCAGTGCACGCCGGCGAACTCGTCGGACAGGCCGGGGCATCTCTCCACCCCAGGTCCTCTCTCAGCCGCTGTCTTCCCTGACCCGTCCACTTCCTGTGCCTCCCATCCAGGGTGGCGCGCCTCGTCCCCGGCTACGACGACCATTCATACTACCATCCTTGCCTACATCGCGACGCCTGCATCTGACAGCGACCATCCCAGAGTGCACGCAGCAGGCGTGTCGCTTGTCCCAAGTCATGGCAACCGAATCAGAGCTAGAAGCAATACTTGTTCGAGGTTTGAGTTTGCCTTGTGCTCTCAAGATTCAAGCTTCAGCCTGCCTGCTTCATCTTATCTCCATTTCGATAGTCCTCTCCCAACTGAAACTCTATCATTCGTGGGTCCTATCCCCTCGGCTCACGTGACAGATTCTGGTTCCCCCCGTAATGAACACTCACGGCAGCTTCGCTGTATCACCGCTCGAGGAGATAATACGTGGCTGCACTTTTGTTCGCAACGACGACACCAGTCGTACAGGTGGCCGCTAGAGTTCGCCGCAACGACTGCCCACCATGCCGCAATCCCGTCATGCACGCAACCTCAATCATCCGGTCTAATACCCTTGCATGACGCCCGCACTGTCTCCGACAAGTCGACGTGAAACTACACGTCGCAGCGCGGTGAGCACGGCCCAAGGTTACGGTACCGCACAATGGAACGACGACGTCAGTCTTGGACATTCTCGTCGCTTATCACAACCAATTTGCTGTGCGAAACCAGGTTTGCGTCGCAGATTCGATTTGATCAACTGTCCGACGACCCTGAGCGTCGAGGTTCGCGACAGCGTATCTAGTAATAAAATGTCATTGGACGATTGTGCGGTCGGGTTTCATCCAGTGGAAGAGAGCAACTGCGGAGCCTAATAATATACATAGATGGGTATGACATGTATGTCGTCGGATCGCAATCTACTACAGGGCAGAAGGCTCGCGGGAGGTACAGCCGTTTTGGCACGAATCGTAACCGTGGATTGGCCACACTGGCCATACCCCAAAGAGGCCAAGCTCCATCTAGTCGGACGCCCTTTTCCTCCTTGAGCAACTGTGAATGCTCCGTCGCCCGCCGGCGAGGTCCAACGACGACGATATGATCGCGTCTATCGCCACACCACGCCTATCGTAGATCTCATCGAACACAACCCCTGCTTGTCGAATACTACTTAATCTGCAGGACGCCGTTCGTGCAGAAGGTGCTTTGAACGACATCTCCCCACGGGGCAAGCGACGCATCACCGCCGTATTTCGAGGTCTGGGCTCGGTTAGGTCGGAGTCGCTCCTCGTTTGGGGTCGACTTCTTTCGAGGGTTCGTATGCACACATGCGCGCGTGGTGCGATCACGCTTGTCGTGCCATGTGCATCTATTGTAGGGGAGTGGGCCAGAATCAGAACGCGCTACCTTGGAATTTCCCTCGATCTTACGGTGCCCTGCGAGTCCAGCCGCACATGACGCGTACACCAAGGATCCGATCACACAAGTTCAATCCTAGTGTCAGTCTGCTGACTGAATACATTAAAATAGGCTAAATGCAGCAC
>JBBPTZ010001246.1:0-10611 GCA_038094315.1 Phylloporus cf. tubipes
GACGTTTTTTTGTCGGTTTGTCGTTTGGATACTTGCAGTGGTGTGTTTCGTGGATGAGGAGTTGTACATCTATTCCATTTAGACTTTGTAACATCTATACCTATGTAGAAATCAGCCTACTACCGTTGAACGGCGGGCCTCTTTTTGACTAACATCTTGGGGGTTCTATGACAAGCACTGCCAGTGAGAGGTCAGTAGCATTGGAGATACCGATACTTGCAATACAGGAGTACTACCACTATGCAGGCCACATAAACGAGCGAATGAACATCAATCAGAATGTGGCCGTTGGGACACTAAATCATGAATACAAACGTAGTTATTGGCGGTAACATGGATACAAGATAGAAAAAGCCGAGAAACGAATGTTTGGCGGGTGTGGATGATATAGACATGAGCTGACAATGCAAATGCAAGAAATTCCTAATGAATGGTGATGGAAACAAACGCAAAACGGAGATATAAGAAAGGAAAACGTACGGGTCTCAGCCCGCTTTTTTTTGGCCAACACAGGCTTGCTCAGTAGGCTGCCGTAAAGTTCCTCGATGCCTCCTGCTCGATCACTCCTTCCCCTCTTTCTCTGCTTCCGCCAATATCAGGACCGCTCCCGTCGTCCATGTTCCTCATGAACCTCTTCACCACTTGCAGCCGCTGCCTCCAGTTGGTGATGACCTCTACTTCCACCTGGTCCCGCTCTGTCTTTTCAAAGACATTCCCGAACCAGTCCCCTAGCAGCGTGAGTTGCCTCACCAGAAGCGGAAGTTTTTCTGCACTGATGAGCTTGAAACACCCGACCGGCGTAAAGTCTTTCATACCCGTCGCCCGCTGAACCGTCACCTTGAAGTACTCGTTCTCGGCTTCGTGCGGAGGTGTGGTCGAGCTTACACCTCCGACAGATGGAGCAAGGAGCGGAGAGTGCAATGGAGAAGGCTTGACGTCCGCTGGAGGGGTAGAGGCCGTGTTTCTGAAATTAGAGAACGCTGCTATCGCGCCCAACGAATGAGGTTCAATGACGATGTTCAAAAATTGGAACTGCGTCGCGAGCGTGTCGAACTTGTATGGCCTGCCTCCATCGTTCCACACTATCCTGACGTAGTCGTTGCCGATATGTCTCTTCTTGTTTACACAATACTCATCGTCGGCATCATTGGGCATCATTGTCGCGGTATGAAAGAGTAACTGGCCAATATCGTCCCACCATGCGTAGGCGTATTCCCCGTCCTCATCAGGGTTAAGACCGCCAGCGTACACATCGACTTGCCCACGCAAATTGATGAGACGGCCGATTCCTTCCAGGAAACGGGTATAAGCGGGCGAGCCATAGGTGTTTCGAAGAATCTCTTGTTCCTGGGTTTGGCCAGGGGCGACATACATGATACCAACTTTGTGTGTGTCAATGACGGGTGTACGGTCGAGGTTTCGGAAAAGGGCAGGAAGGGCAGATTCGTCAATGATTCGACGATGCATTGGGACATTAGGATAGGAAGAAAGTTGAAGGGGTAAGAACGAAGGGTCCATCATGACCTGTTTTCGGCGCTGGGAAGGAGCCGTCTTACTCCACACGTAGCCTGTAATGGGGTCAGGAGCGGAGAGGGAGGGACCGTCGGGACCAGTCGGGACTAGGTCTCCGATTTCCTGCTCAGGAGTAAATCAGAACTCGTGATGGAGATTATACAAAAGTCCCCCACACTGCGAGAACCGGGAGTTCGTCCTGTCTCTTCCGAAGGATCAGGTCGCTCTGCGTTCGCCGACTCTCTCTCCATAAGTAAACCCGCAGGTAAGGATACCATATCGGGGTCAACCTCCCCAGGTCCAACGAGTGGCACGTTCTCCAACTTGCAGATGAACTTGGTGAACCCGGACGGACGTCTCGAAACGACCTCGATCCATCCCATCCTTGCTAATACACGGATAGTGACGATCGCATTACCCATCAACCACGACTTTTCAGCAATTGTCGAGTCCGACGAACTGTCATTCGTGGTGTTCGGATTCATGACAATATCGTTTAGCACCGAGTTTGCAGGTCTTGGGTCGGCGCTGGCGTACGTGTATCGCGCTAACCAGTCAAAGCACACCTCCGTCGGTTCATCAACCTCGGATCTTTCCTCGTTCGCCAAGAGTAGTTGCCTTGTGATGTATGGAATATGTCGTGGTCGATCAGGGAGCCTTAAGGCCAAAAACCAAACGTATACCACATAGAACGAGATCACCCGTACGTATTGCGACATCGCCCATGAGATAACTGGCGTTGTCCCGGGGCGATTGTGGTGTTGGAGATACTGCAAAGCTACACCGAATACCATTTTGAAGTCGTCTTCGCGCAGGTTCGCATGCAGCTCGGGTATAGACCCAATGATGCAGAGGAAACTGAGAATGTGGACAGCCATATCAGGATTGGACATGATTTGTGAGAGCTTCTCGAGGAGAGGGGGAAGGCTCCGTTTGACGGAGGACGTCAATTCAAAGGACGACAGGGTGAGCGCATGGAGGCAACAGATGATGGTGGATGGTTGCCCGTTCAGTCCTTCTCTGAAGACATCCACAAGGGCATGCCGGAGTGGGAGGTCAAAGCAACGACGATAGCTTATTAAGACTGACAGAGTATGATACGCAAGGCCATGCGCATCTCGAGCTTTCAGACCCACAGGCCATCGTTCAATGAAAGATCCCAGATCGCCAGCGGTGACACCAGAGCTTACCACCGTTAGCAGTTTGGAAATAAGCAGCCGACACTTCGGACCACAAAAAAGGTGCTTGTTGGACAGTTGGACAGGAAGGAAGCACAACACATAGGAGAGGATATCCCAGTTTCTCTCCTTCTCGAGTATTCCCAGGATAGCCAAGATGTAACTATCGATTGGGACAACGCGAGGAGATTCTTGTACTGGGTCGTAAGACACGATCCCTTCGCTAGGCGTATCCGCATCGATGGCGATAAACGGGTGTGTTTCTGGGATAGACCAAAGAATGTCTCGCCATTTCATACCGATCGAAGAAGGCTGAGGGGGTGAGACGGGTAGTGAAGCTCTTGAGCGACTTCGGCTCGGTGCTGCCTGCTGGGGAATCACGCCCCGTCCACGTGAAGTCCTCCTACCATCGCGCTCCTGTGCGCTTTTGGAGCGACGGAGAAGGTCTTCTTGGGAGGGATCATATTGTCCACGTTCGTCTTGATGTGTGGGTTCAGGACCACGTCCAATCAGAGAAGCGAGGTAAGCAGCGAGTCCGTCCAAGTCGTGATGAGCTTCGACGAAATAGACGCGATGATCCCGATCAGCTCGGAGACGCATCAAGAATTGCAGTGCCAAAATCCGCGCCCGAGAACATTTTGCATCAGTCACTATCTGCACAATGTTTCCAAAGATTGAGAGGGCAAAGTCGATATTTTCTTGCGTCAGTGAATAGGGAGTGAATGCGAGCTGGCTGAATATTGCAACCAACGAAACCACCGCGAGCGATGCCCGGGTAAATGTTGGTTCTGGGGATGGAGAGGAGACAAGGGGTTGCGGCGGATTATCAGACTGCTCTTGCGAGTGCTGCGATTGAGAACGTGAGCCCGCAAGTGTAGATAACAAGGTCATGACGGAGGGCAGTCCCGAGTCTCGAACTGAAATACTGCGGTACTCCGATTGTCTGCGCGAAAGAATCGGGGATGCAGCATTTGGGGTACCCCCGGAAAGAGATGCGAAGGGGTTGGGGCAAGGGGTCTCCAGCGTGTTTCCTGAAGTGTCGTCATCGTATTCTGAGCCGCTGTCCAAAGCTAGCCTCTTGAGCAGTTCAACCATCTCCCCAGTCGATGTATACGGAGAGGGGTCGGATGAGTTGTCCGCAAAAGGTGTACGCCGGTTGACGGTGCGCAACACAACTTCATCAGCAAGGATTCTACCCATAACAATGTTGGCAGAGGTAACCAAGTTGTCGTTTGCCTCCCTATGACAAAACTTGAATACGAGCTCCGCCAAATCCATCCTATAGCTGTGCATATCCTTTAAAGAGTCGTAGATTGCTTCGAGTGCTTTCATGACCTCCAGTCGCGTTAGAGGGCGAGTGGGGCCAAAGAGAGTAGTATTAGACAGGATGGTTTCCCAGTTACACAACCAGTCAGGCGAGGCCGGGGATAGATCATGTTGTTCAAACATAACTGCAGGTAGTTTAGCGGTGTCCGTGTCAGTCAAATGGTCAGCGATGGACAGAAGAGTGATAGAGAGCGAGGGGTTCATATACGTGGAGTGATCACGTGCCAAAAGCGATGTCAATGTTCGCAGGAATGGTGTTGGGGCATCACTAGGCTGCGATAGCGGAACAACCATGGGCATATCGTCTGAACCCCTGCCGACCCAGGGTCAGTATTTTGACCACAACACGGCAAGGGGGACGCACTTGAGAGGGCGAACGAATGATGCCAATTGGCGTAGAGTCTCACCAGCAATGCTTGCTCCCTCTTCGTCCATGTCGACTCCGTCTTCCCTTTCATCAAACTCCTGGAAGATGTCCTTCAAAGTACCCGCAGCTTCATCCAATATGCGATCCCTCTCAACGCGAAAGGCTTCATCGGACCCCGCACTAGCCTGCTTTGCCCAAGTTTCAATGGACTTGCGCAGCATACGCCCAAGCTTCAACAAATCCCAACCCGACAAGTCGTCCTTTGACCACGCCCGTTCCATTAGATCCCTTTCGAGGTCCATGTGACTGGAAGTCCCCGAAGTGTGGGTGCTCAATCTCGTAATATACGCCCTCGCCATCTTGCTACAAAGTGCCTGGCGGATATCGAAGCGCAAAGTCCGATGTGCTCCAAAGGATATCGAGAGACTTTGAGAGTCCAGCGGCTGATCAGTAGGAGATAGATGGTGTTTGAGGATCGACATGCATGATGCACCATAGGGCCCTGAAAAAAGGGAATGTAGCATCTTTTGTATTCGTTCCTCGAGGCCCACAGGTCCGTGAGGGCGGCCACTCATCACGGATAACCGAGGTAACGGAGAGGCAAAGAATGCTTGAGCCCGAAATAAAAGAGGAAGGATGAGTGCGAGTATTCTGGGAGTCAGAGACTTTAATTGAGAATGTAGATGATCAAGGTAAATAGTGGTCATCAGTTCTGCAGGATGTCGAGAAGGGTGAACAGCAGAAGGTGGGAGAGAGCGAACGGAGATCGAGGAGGAATGTCTCTTGTGTCCGTTGGACACAGCTTTCGTAGAAGTAGACTGTTCACTCAATGCGGTTGGGGTAGCGATCAGGGTGGTGTCCCAAACTGAAAATGAGAGTGGAATGTCCAGCGTTTTGAAAACCAAAGACGCGTAAAACTGGAGAACACTAGCAAGGTCACCCTCTGATATGCGTGCGACAGTTTCCGGATGTCCGAGGATGGAGGACACGAAAGCAGCGAGAAGCTCGACGCTTCGTTCACGGTCGGCACGGTCCGGGGGATCGCAGGAGAGGTACGCGTCACATGCACCTTCTATCCAACTTTTGAGAAGATTAAGCAGAGGTATCTCTATGCCAAAGGCTTCGCTTCCTCCTTTAGTAAGTGCTCGGAGGGCTCGAAGACGGGCGTCGCCAATTTCTGGGGACCACGACGTGTGCAAAAGGAGAGAGCAGTGTGCCAGCCTATCTGAGCTCATGACCCTGCCCTCGTATCTCTCCCAATATGAGGCCATGATCTCATAGCCTGCATTTTGTAACTGAGGGGGGGTGTCGGTACCGCAAAGGGATCCAAGGAGAGGGTTGAGGACCGCAGCTTTCGGAAGCGGGTAATGGGTAGTGATAGCAGCGACTAATGTGCGAGCGTGTGCAAGACTTGGGACGGCAGGGGGTGACAGGGCTTCTACAAGGGCATCAAAAGAGAGCGCTTGAGGCTGGTGGTGAGGAGAGGGTATCGACACGGTCTCTAGCCTGGGCCTGCGCCACCCTGCGGTAAAGGAGGAGAAGGTGGTGGTGTTTGACCTCTGTCTGTGTTTTGGGCCAACATCTGCGTCTGCCTGGGAACGAGCCATGTACTGACTCCTGGCAGGGGGGAATGTTCCTGCCCCAATGCCGCCATTAACGTGCTTGGCGCTGTGTGCGACGACGAACTCACCTGGACGTGTACGGCGCAGACGACGTCGTCGCGGATGTGAAGGAAGACGTCGTGACGAGATCAAAAGAGCCAACTGCGGTCAACTAACAACAAAGTTACTGTATGTATTGTAGCTTCGTTACAGAGACCCCGAGCACCGCCTAATAGCAGTGCGCGCATGTAGTAGCCCTCACTCCTCGAACAAACGGACGACGTCTTCCCTCGACGTCGATCTGCAGACGATCGAGCATGGGTACGGAAGTGGACGCCTGCGAAGACGAGGCCCGCCTAACGTTATCTCCGTTAGGCCAATACTCGCGGAGCAGCTTACCGAATTACCCCCGCAGTGAACTTGGGCTCGACCTCGATATCCTTTCCGGTTTCGTCCTTCCCCTTGTCAATGCGAAAAACCGCCAAAATGCTCACAATCCCCATCCACAGCATAGAATCTGCGACCCACTTGCCCGGACAATGTCGCCGTCCAAACCCAAAGGCCGTGCGTGACGCGAGCGGGTCCCGGTCGACAAGAGCCCCATCTTCATTGAGGTACCGCTCTGGGTTGAAAACGTAAGGCTCAGGATATTCGCTCTCGTCGTGATGAATCTCCCTGCAGAAACATGACTACCCAAGTCAATGGACAGCACTACTACTAACCAGACATTGGGCAAAACCATCGTCCCTGCGATGCGTCAAGAATAAAACGTCACTCGACCAACTCGTGCAGCACACCTTTTGGAATGAAATATCCCTCAAAAACGTCATCACAACAAGTCATATGAGGTAGCGCTATGTCGCACAGACAATCAGCACTTCTGAAGAGGGTTTTGGCCAACGACCAACCTAATGGTGCAACGCTATGCCATCTCATCGTTTCTCGTAGAACGGCTTCGACATAAGGTAACAATTTTCGATGGCTGAAATCCGGTAAAACGTTCTCAGTTAAAACCGAATCTATCTCGGCTTGTGCACGGCGCTGGGCATCTGGGTAAAGCATCATTGCTATCAAGAACGCTAGCAAGGTCGCTGCGCTCTGCATTTCTCAGTTTGCATCCTCGAAAACCCCTGCGACATGCAAGGCTCACCGTATCATACCCCGCTGTGGCAAAACGGAATACCAGATCAGTCCGTTGCTGCAAGGTCTCCACGTTGACAACGCACGCACCGATATAAACTGTCGCGGCACATTCCTTGATCGCCTTTTCTTGACGTGCTCGTTCTTCCAGCCCGTCCAGCTTGTCCAGCAAATCAGACACCATGGACTTGGCAAATGAACCACTCTCCTGGGTCAGGGCGTCACTCGGTTATGACAATGGAAATCCATTGGTCGCACCATGCTCTTCCTGACGTATTCAAATGGGGCGTCCAAGGATCGCAGAGATAGCTCCTGAGATCTCAATGCATCTCTCTTGAACGTTGCTCCAGGGAACCAGGGCGGGATATTTGCCACTGCCGTCACGCTTCAGTTTACCCGCGGCCCACTCATAAGAAAAAAGGTACACACGGAAAGGAAAGGCCGTCAGCACCACATTCCGCTCAGGAGGCAACCCGTCATTCAATATTTTGACAAATTCCGCAAGCGATTTTACGAGTGGTGCCTCTAAGGAATCCGTTTCATACCCATAGGTGAAGGCCATAGTGATGGAGATAATGTATCTTGTAGTGTCGCCAAAGTGTGAGAGAATACACAGGTCGGAGAGGAACCGCAGCTTACAACTGAATATGGTCCTGGAAATCGTCTGCCGAATCAAGCAGACTCTGGATCAGCTTCATTGCCTTTGTCCGGTAGAGATTCTGGTATGATTCGACTGTCTCTGATTTCATCGCTTGGTGAAACATCTTCCGGTGCGTCCGCCATTCCGGTCCATAGGGGAGAAATGCTGTGGTAAAATCGATACCAAAGCTGGAATCCAACGTCAGCTTGGCGCGGGACGGTGATGGGCTCACGTACAGCTTGCTTGTGCAAGTAGACGGACGCCCGGAATACATGGACGATCGTTGGTCGAGTAGCTGTTTCGCGACCCTACTGGAATTTATGATCACCACATCTTGACCAAGTAGTTGGCAATATACGACGGGACCTGTAGTTAGCTGTTAGTGAGTTAGAGTAATCGTGGAATTGCACACCATATTTCTTTCTCCATGCGCTGTATGTGAGCCATGGTTGTTCCGAGTCAATATCTAGAACGTTACCAATCAAGGGGAGGGGCTTTGGACCTGGGGGTAATGGAAGACCATTTCTGGAGCGTGAGGCACGATTATAACAAATCACACAGGAAAGGACAACTATCGGAGCGAGGAGGAAGGCATCGAGCGAGGAAAACATCTTTGCTGAACTCATGGCCCTTGACACTTCCGCTTTATACTTGGAGAGCTGCGAGAAAAACGGCCTCGTCATCACAACCCCTGTTCCTCTAGTCAATCGAAAATTGGCCAAGCACGGCATACCACGCGGGAAAAGAGTACCCGTTCAGAATGTCCAGAAGCACTGGGATGCACGTAAGTGGTAGCCTTGCAGGGCGATAATTGCGTCACTAATTCGCAATACAAAAAGTAAGCGGGTGCGGCCGTTCGAAGTTCTCTGCCAGTGGACTCTTCGCCGCGGTGTCTCTTGTTTGAGATCTCAGATTTCTTTTTGGATTGCAAATTGCTCTCCATTTTTCGACTGCCTCGGTACCTTCTTGGTGGCCACGATCTGAAACGAGCATCGTGGTTCCCGTCTCTAGGGTGCTGTAAAATGAGAATATTGGATTGAACTGAAAATTACAACTTCGATGGAATAGGGAACGAGAGGCGTTGGAATTTGTAGCGGTCATGATCAAGGTTTCATTGCAAGAGGGTATTAAGAATAAACTGGAGAAGGTTTCAAAATTATTCGGCAGGGGCAATAGAACCAAGATCCGACACAGAAAAAACATCGGACCAGGGAAAGGGCAGCCTTACTTGCGTGCTTGTCGCTGTCTATGGCGGCGTTCATCGGGTCACAGCGGCGGACACCGAGTGTCGCTTTGGATTATGGTTCTGTCGACCCCTCAGCGGTGGCGATGGTACTTGAAGATCGTGCTGTTGCACAGGTCGAATAGGACGGAAACCACAATCCCGAGGAGCTACCTCTCCACACTTGACATGTGCTCTGGAAGACAAAAACGATGTGCGCACCAGCCACGTCGTTAGTCCTTCTGCTTCTGAGCGCATCGAATCCACCCACCGTAATCCGCAGTCGTCACACTCCAGGACAGGCTTCCACCCAATCCTCTTTGCACAAATATCGCACTTCTGAACGAGAAGGGCACTCGAGAAGAACAACTCGAGGGGATTCCAGCCTCCATCGAGATGTTTGGCAGGCGAAGTTGATCCGGAACGTTTTGCGCCAGGCCTTATTAATGTAAATCTGTGTAACATGGGGACGGAACGAATGGATGAATGCCCCTTAGTTGCCCTGGTGTCGGACGGAACGGATGATTGAGCGGTGCGATAAGTTTCAATCGAGAGTATAGAATCTGAGCTAGTAGGCGTCATGCTGTCATCTGTGGAAGATGTTGCCCCCGGAGTGATAGGGTCTGACGTGGCATTCGGATCTGGATAGGGTCGAATCGTGAGAATTGAAGATAGGGATGGTGGAACGGTTTCAGTGGCGTTGCCCGCATGTCCGCGAACAACGGTTGTGCTGTAGTCCGAATACATGCTCGAGGTGGTGTTGAGAAGGGGGGAAGTGCTGTTCTCGCTATTTCCTGGGGAAGATCCATCAACTATGTGTTCGCAGCACAGGCTGGATTACCTACCATTGGTGGTTCCATCATTGCTCCAATCTCTGTTGAGGTCCATGCCAATATTAAGGCCTTCCACTGCATCGGCAAGCTCTTCGTCGCTGTCTTCTTCTCCGCTGGAAAAAGCCGCCACAATGTCCTGTGCCGCCGTTGGAGTCGATTGTCTAATGTCTTTCCCGATTCCAACTCCAAAACTGGGAATGCGAGGGGCCGTGGGGCGCTTCCCACCTGTCATGAACTTGATGCTCCCTAGGTGTAAATCCTCTGTTTCTGGGCGAGCCAGAACCTCTGCTTCGATATCATGTAAACGTTCAAGAATATGACGTGTAGTGGGGCGTGTAGCAGGATCCTCGGCCAGGCACTCTAGGCAAAGAGAAAGGAAAGCGGGTGGGCATCCCGTATTAGCTAGTTTATGGACCTCGTCTTCATCGATGCCAAATGTGGGGCCGGTGCGTTTGAAATGACGGTCATCGGCGAGTCGTCGAGATGCGATTTCACAGAAAATTATGCCAAGAGAGAAAATATCCGTTGGGAGGTCGAATCCATGGCCTAGGAGGATTTCAGGAGACATGTACGAGTCTGTGCCACAGAAGGTGAGTCTCTTGGTCTCTTCCTCGTTTCGAGCCGCGATACGGGCAAAACCAAAATCCGTGATCTTGAGTCTGCCATTGGCGGTGACAAGCAAGTTTTCACCTTTCAAATCGCGATGTATGCATTTACGTGCGTGGAGGTACGCCAAAGCGCGGGCGATATCGGTTGCAAAAGACATGCGAAGACGCCATGGAAATGGCTTGC
>JBBPTZ010001247.1:0-10606 GCA_038094315.1 Phylloporus cf. tubipes
AGGATTTTCGATGTCCCAAACTGCCTGGGACCACTGTATGACCACTCCCATAACCCATACTCCCTAATAACCCATACATCCAAGCCTCTCCCGAGGGGTATGGGTTATAACAGAGTCTACTGTAGTAGCAAAACGATACGTATCTATTAGGGTTGGGTGTATATAATGGGCTACACTGGCGACTGTGAAAATGGAAACGTCATAGGGATGGTATGTACAGGATGATTGCGTCGATTAAATGGGAGTACTGTGAGAGTGGGGCTAGAAGAAGAGTGGACAACGTGGCAAACCAGGGACGGAAGCGTGATCAAGACTTCGACGAAAAAGAAGTCGAAGTCTCCCCCACGGAGGCATTCCAGTCGCCCCTTCCCCGCGTCTTCGTTCTTCTAGGCTCGGAAAAAAAACAAGAAGAGGGGGCTGTTACCAAAATTAGTTTCCGTAGAGTGCATGTTATAGGAATCGGATTAGCAAGGAAAAGGAGGAAATAGGGCGATTAGTCGGCAAACGTATCTTTGAACTAGTCGATGATGTATGTCTAGATAAGAAAATATGGGGCCGTCGGTGAGCGAGACAACATGACGAGGCGAAAGCGATTAAATGTACGACGTGTGATAAGACTGTCAAGCAAGGAGGAAACACAACAAAAAGAAACGGGTGAGCGTGACACATACACGCAACAAAACAGGGGGAGCGAGCAAAGAAGAAACAGAGAAACGGATCGTGATTATCATCGTGAAGAGCGCGTCAAAAGAAAAAGAAGAAAAAAGCGTCATTCGTAATGCGAGGGGCAAAACGCGCGTGGATGTGGCTGTGCGGCTGTAGGACGAGGAGACCCACCCAAAGTCGTCCATGACGACACATGCGATCACGCTTCGCCACCTTCGTCGTCTGATCTCGTGTGGCCTCGTCCCGATGTAGAACCTCGAAAAGAAGTCTCGGCGGTCGAATGCCGCTGCCGCGATGTCGGGATTATGTGATGAGTAATAGGAGGATGATCCAACGGCGGACTCGACTGCGGCGACATGCGGTCCGCTCCAATGGCAGAGAAACTGGAACGCGCCGACGCCAACGACAACGTCGATCCCGACGCATGCGACCACGACGCAAACTCGGGACGGGTAAACGGAGAAAACGTGTGCGGATCCCACTGCGGTTGTGGCTGTAGCACAAACGGGGGTGGGATACCCATACGGACAGGGCTGCCCGGTTCGACCCCAGACATGGACGCAGCACGCACGCCAGGATCGGGTCGCAGGACAGTATTCCCAAACGTACGCGACGGGGGTTGTGATGAGAACGAGGACCTGGGCGATTCGGCGCTTGTGCGCGGTTCCAAGGCGCCGAGGTGGATGGGTGGAAGGATTCTCGAAAAGTGGGGGGAGGCCTCGGTAAACGCGGGATGCGGCACAAGGCTGCGTGTGTCCCCACGCGAATCACGAGGGGAGGTACCGTCGGACGACCGGGGGGCGTGAGGGTGTAGGGCATCAGGACTCGCAGGCGCTCGTCGTGGTGCGTCCCATTCTTCGGCAGACGAGTGTCCGCGTTGGTGGGACGACGAAGACCAGCCAGGCATGCCAGGTCCCGACAGAGGGGGGGAATCCAGGGATCCCGGAGAGCGGGCGCTATTGGGGCCCGAGTGCAACACCTCCGAGGAAGGGCCACCAGCCGGGGGAGAGGGATACGAGGAAGGCCCAGCGGGGGTCATGATAGGAAAAGGACCATATTGAGGCGGGCGCGTCGATAGGCTAGATTCGCCTTGCGGCCGTCTTGCCTTTTGCCGCTGATTCTGCAATGCCAAGATCAGCGACAAAAACACACGTCCATCGCGTCGACACTGACTTGGAACCATATCTGTACAAGACGTGAGCAAGTAGGCGGATCGTTCCGTGATCTAGACATACCTGTACTTTACGCGCGCTGAGTCCAATTTGACGGCCGACCTCTTCCCGCATGGCCGTCGTCGGAAACCGAGACTAGGATAGATGAGATGCGTCTGCGAGCACGATAGGGAGAACGTACCTTTGCTAGGAGGGCATGCAAGACGGCAGATTGGTGGGGCGTCGTAAGCGTCCGGGTGCGCTTCTTTTTCGGAGGGGCAGCGACCTGGGTGGTAGAGGGCTCGGAGAGCTGACTAGGCTCTGGCTCTGTCTCGTTATCCGCCATTCCGCTCTGGGAGGAGACGTCGGAACTGGAAGAGGCTCGTTCGGCAGTCATATTTGCGCGTCGGGGTGGGTGTCGTCTTTTGGTCGGGCGGCTGGTGCTTACGTCGTGTGGTAGAAGGAGGCGTCCCTGGTGCACGTTACGCGACGAGGCGAGATCTGCGCTGGGAATAAAGGGAGGGTCGTAGTACTCGGAGAGTCGTGAAGGAGACAGGTGGTGGTGGTGGTTCGGCGTGTTCGTTGGAGAGATATTAGCGGTTCGAGTAGAGGGCATATGAGGCTGCGACGGGATGGGTGATAAACAAATAATGAACGAAAGGGCCTCCGAAAGATCGTGGTTTAAAAGTGCATGTGCAGTCTCGGGGAGGAGGAAGAGGGTTTGGAGGAGAAGAACGAAGCGATGGCAACTGGAACGACGACCTAGTGGAAAAAGACGCAGCCCTTGATCATGAAATCAAGAATGTTACTTTTTTTTTTCTTTTTTCTCTTGTCCCACCAGAGCGGTGGAGGAATGAAGGGAGGAAGACAAGGTCATTTGACATGCCTGTCAATAGATTCATTAAAGCCACGCTTGGTCGTACTCGATATTGGGTCATTTTCTCAAAACATTCACCCGGGTCCGTGTGAGCACGCTCGTCGCTAGCCGACGTGACTTTGTTCATTTCGGTTCGTTGCTGGTGGAGAAATCGACGCAATAATTGTCATGACAATGTCTTTCTTCGAGATAATAAACGCAGGCGAGCGTGTCAGCCACACAGGGTGAACGACAAGCGCAGCATCATCTCAGTTGCTGTGTGATCCGTCGATCGCAGGGCACATGCTTCAGTTTAAACTTTTGCGGGAGCGCCCCGGTGATAGTCAGCTCGTACGTACTTATTTACACCGCTGGAGGGGTCCAATTGAATGGCGTTGGCGGTGTCGCGTGGTCTACATGTAAATGATGGTCCCTTGCTAGGGTCGGACAATCCCGAAGTGTGGCGGTGCATCTGGTCATGAAACCCTTCCTCTCCTCGTCCCTGCCATCATGTCGTACTTTCTCCCTCATCTCCCCTCCGGTTGGCACGTCGACGAGGCTATCAAATCGGAAGAGGACCGCATCGTCGTCATTCGTTTCGGCCATGACTGGGACTCACAGTGCATGACCATGGACGAGACCCTCTACTCGGTCGCAGAAAAGGTCCAAAACTTTGCCGTCATTTATTTGGTGGACATTACTGCGGTCCCGGATTTCAACAAGGTTTGACGCGTCTTTTCCGAACCCAAACATGCGTTAATTCATCCGCGGAGTTAGATGTACGAATTGTACGACCCGTGTACCGTCATGTTCTTTTATCGGTGGGCGTCTCGCGTGCTAGTTTGTCGCGGTGCGTTCATCCGTCGCTCTAGGAACAAACATATCATGATCGATCTGGGTACGGGTAACAACAACAAGATGTGCGTCGTCTTTTTCTTCTTGTCTTTTTGGCGTCTGAAATGGCCTAGCAATTGGGCGATGGATAACAAGCAAGAGGTCGGATGCACACTCTCTGCTCGGCGTTCGTTTATTCACGTGTGCTAGCTCATCGATATCATCGAGACGGTGTACCGCGGGGCTTCGAAAGGCCGTGGTCTCGTCGTTTCACCCAAGGGTTCGTTCGTCTCCGTCGGTTCCGTCTTTGTGCTGCTCACACGGCCTGGTTAGATTATTCCACTCGATACAGGTATTGATCCGTGTACTCGTAGATAGTCGTAACTTGTATTACTTGTTTGTAAACTGTAGGGCAGGCGTTCTCGCGTCTGATGACATAATCCACCTTGCTCTCCTGAACAATCATGTCTGCCAGTCCAACACCCTCCTCGACCCACCTGCTCTCCTCTGTCGCACCCAGCACCGTCGCCTCCTCCCCACCGCCCTCCGACGACGGCGATGTCGATGCCAACGACACATGTCCCCCAGACACACCCGAAGACGCCGTACGTCCATCCTCTCCCCGTCTCACACCTCTCACCTTTTTCTACCCCAGCAATTCCGTGACCGCTTCGCGCGCCTCGAACGCCTCCTCGAAAAATCATACACCTACTCGAGTCTCCTCGGCGAACAAATGGACAAGGAAAAACGCACCTCGGCTCTGCGCGCAGCCATGCACGTCGCCCCGCCCCTCTCGGACGCCGGAACGCGCAAACGCACGACGCGCAAGGTGCCGGCGAGACGTCGCGTGCTGCCCGGCGAGGAGGCGCACGACGCGCCGGTGGTCGTGCCCGTGACCACCACGGAGCGTCACACGTTTTTGCAGCCTGCGCTCGTCACGGGGGGAAAGCTTAAAGACTACCAGCTCGAGGGCGTCGAGTGGATGGTATCGCTCGACAAGAACGGCGTATCCGGTATCCTGGGTACGTTTTTCCGTCCAATTCTTTTTCGTCACGTGACTGACGCGTCGCAGCGGACGAGATGGGGTTGGGCAAGGTGAGCGTCCGGTCTCGTCCGATCTAGCCAGACGACTAACGTCGTCCCAGACGTTGCAGGTGATCGCGTTCAACGCCCATCTTCGCGAACTGGGTCATTTCAGGCCGTTTTTGGTCGTATGTCCGCTCAGCGTCATACATAATTGGATCGACGAGTTTCGTCGGTTTGCGCCCGCTGTCAGTGCTCTCGTTTCCTGGTGACGCGCGTGCGCTCAAACGTCCGTAGATTCCGGTGTGTATGTACCATGGTCCGCCCGACGAACGCGCCGAGCTCCGACGTACCGTGATGCGCGAACCAGATGACGGGTCCGAGGCTGCCGCTGCACTCGGCGAACGCATCATGGCCCCACGTGCCAAAGCGAAAGCCCCACAGGGCACGGGTAGAGCAAAGACACCGGCTACCCAGACGCGCAAAAGTAGCCGTATCAAGCGACGTAAAGTCAATTTAGAAACATCGGATGAAGAAGACGAGGACAGGGGCGGCGACAAAGGCATACCTCCGACACGTCATACCCGCTCGGCGTTGCCGCGTCAGACAAAAGAGACGTTTCCGGTCGTCGTGACCACCTACGAAATGATCATTCGCGATCAGCCCCACTTGTCAAAGTACAACTGGGGGTACATCGTCGTCGACGAGGGCCATCGGCTGAAGAACCTCAATTGCAGACTCATTCAGGAGATCAAGAAATACCCGAGTGCGGGGCGGATGATATTGACCGGCACGCCACTCCACGTGTGTACCTCTTCACAAGCGTCGACGTCGCCTGGTGCTAACGCGTTGCAGAACAACCTCGCGGAGTTGTGGTCTCTCCTCAATTTCATTCTCCCCGACATTTTTGACGACTTGGATACCTTTCAAGAATGGTGCGTCGGCACTAGTCATTTCGCCCTTGTTCTCGCTTCCATTTACCGAATATGACCTCACGCCAACGTCAGGTTCAATCTTGGCACCTTGCAATCCCGGCTGTCACCCACCCAATCTACCCATCTCATTTCCACGCTCCACGGCATCCTCAAACCGTTCCTCTTGCGCCGTCTCAAAGCCGACGTCGAAGGACTCTTGCCACCGAAGAAGGAATACGTCATCTATGCACCACTGAGCGTGAAGCAACGGAATCTGTACGATGAAATCGTCGAGGGTCGTATTCGTCGGTTCTTGATCGAGAAGGGAATAGAGGATCCGGGAAAAAAGGAAGAGATTGACGTGAATGCGCCCCGAAAGTTGAGAGAGGGAAAGAAGCGGAGGTATGATGTAGATGAAAACGACGACGAGTATTTCGAGCGGATGGAAAAGGGGGATCAAGGGACAAAGGAGGAGGGCGTGTCAGAGCTCGGGAGACAGCACCAGATGCGTGAGAACGGTGCGTAGGCCCAGGCTTGCAACCCCAGTCGATGCTGACAATGGGAGACAGTCAAGGGCATCAACAACATGCGTCTTCAGAACACGGTGATGCAGTTGCGCAAGGCATGTTCGCACCCGCTGTTGTTTAGGGATCCGTCAGAGTTTTTGCCGGAGACGACGGAGGAGCTGGTCGATGCGAGTGGTAAGATGATGTTGCTCGAGCGGTTGCTGGACGAGCTGTTTCGTACGAAACACAAGGTGTTGTTGTTTAGCCAGTTTACGACCATGTTGGACATCATCGAGGTGGGTGTGGATCGTCTCATACGCGTGCACGCGCTGACTGGGACGACAGACGTGGGCGACAGAGCTCAAGGGGTGGCGGATCTGCCGGATCGATGGGTCGACGAGTCCGCTGGAGCGCCGCGAGCAGATGAATCTGTTCCAGGAAGCAGGCAACAGTGCGGATGCGCCCGTCCTGTTCTTGTTGAGTACGCGTGCAGGCGGACTTGGGATTACGCTGACAGCTGCGGACACGGTCATCTTTTATGATCAAGACTGGGTGCGTGGCGTGGCGTGGACGGTGGATGGCGTGGCGTGTGCTGACGTGAACATGGATGGTAGAACCCGCAGATGGACGTCCAGGCGCAAGACAGGGCGCATCGGATCGGACAGACGAAGCCCGTGCTGGTGTTTCGGTTGGTGACTGCACACACGATTGAGACGCGGATCATGCAGCGCGCGACGGAGAAGCGCAAGCTCGAAGCGTTGGTGATCGCCAAGGGTGCGTTTTCTCCTACTGTACTCGGCGTGTCTGATGGTGATGGTGACAGGCAAGTTCAAGATGCCGGGTCAGGCGGGTCGGACCAAGGCGGACACGATCGCGGACATGGCAGCTGCGCTGCTACGACTCGAGGGCGATCATATCGAGGTTGTTCCTGAGACGAGGGCGGGCAAGGCGGGGGTGTTGAGTGATGGTGATTTGGCGATGTTGTTGGATCGGGATGACGCTGTGTTTTCGGATCGGCGCAAGGGGTGGTCAAGCGGTGGGGATCGTGGCGTGGGATCCGGTGCGAGTGCGGGAGAGGGTGCGGGAGGAGCTGGGGCGAGAGAGGGGCAGGGACGCAAGGCGGCGTTTGCGGTGTACGAGGCGCCGGTGCATGCTGGGAACGAGTTGGTGGCCAAGATTATGGGCGAGGACGTGCAGGCGGTGGAGTGATTCGGAATCGGAGTCGGATGTTCCAGCTGGTACTGGCACGTGATTTAGTTGTCGAATGTTTTATATCATGGGAACTAACAGATTATCACAACTTTTATCATCCGTGTGGAGGGCCCACGATTGTCGGATGTCGTTGTCCGGTTGGCCTGCTACGATTAGGGCAGTGTCACTGAATTGACGTGTTCTTTTGCAGTTGTTCCATGCGGTTCATGAATCATGTTAGCCGGGACGCCTTGTGCTACACTATGGTAAACTCCACGCATTCTCCCCCGTGCGCGCATTTCCTCGTGGAGATGTAGAGTTGCCAGGTGCAAGTTGTCGGGGTTTCCGAGGTCTTCGTGATTCACCAGAGCAATCAAGCGCCGTCTGCCACGCTTCTGTGGCTCACTTGCGAGTCTTGAATATAGAGCTTCAAGTTCAACTTGAAGCGGGTTTTGTGTTTGACGTTCTCTGCGACACTTTGTTTCAGGAAGTTATGGTAGCCAGATTTTTCAGGCTTGTGTAAAGGCCAACACAGCACCTATTCCCGACTTGGATCCGCGCTCATGGAGGAGACTATAAAGAGCAAATTGCTGTACAACTCCTCCAACCACGTCCGCTCGAAACCGAACCGCAGCAGAGAAATCCAGTGGCGGTGCAACTTAGCTATGTACTTGCCAACTTAAGTTGATTGCCGTTTATGCCGGCCCAACAGATGGCAAGTTACATATGGCACGCCGTGCGGTTCCATCGTCTGCCTCGTGCACCAGCCTGCCTTTCCTTGTTCCACATCGATAACAGCGATGACCTCGTCAACCAGTTCTCAGCGCACAACAACGTCGCTCGTCGACCTCCCGACTGAGCTCCTCACCGCGGTCTGCGTGCACGTCACTTGTCCGACGGTCGTTTGGTGTCGTCTAGTTGCGTCTGCGCTGTCTTACATCGCGGTCGAACTCATCCCAACGATCTCTCTAGGTATGTCGACGACTCAAGGCCGTCATCGATGCCTCGCTCGAACTGCAGTACCGCGTCGAACTCGTGCGGGATGGGCTGATCGATACGGTTCGTGGGCACAGGGTAACAGCGTCGTCCCCTACTCACGCACGCTCAGACTCGATCCCCCACTCGAGAGACGTCCCTGACGACATTCGACCGCCTCGACCGCCTCCGTCACCTGCGAAAGGCATGGTCGACGTTGAACTGGACACGCTGTGTGACGGTGCCGATGCCCGGATCGTGCTGTGCGTACGAACTCGTCGGGGGCATGTTTTGCAAGACACAGTTGAGACTGCGGCGCGGGAACACGCTGGGATGGCCTGCCGTCGTGAATCTCGCACTGAACGGAAATGGGAACCTGATCGCTATAGGAGACGGAAACGAGGACGAACAAGAGCCCTTCGTCGTGGGTTCTCGCACCATGAACCTCACGTGGCTCCCGAGCACACACGCCACAGGCGTGGATCAGCAGCGCACGGTGGTCCGCGACGACCTTGGGATTTCGACGCGCGATTTTGCGATGGATCCGTCGCAGGATTTGATGGTGTTGTTCAAGGGTGGCGAGGATGCCGGTTTGTGCGTTTCTTTTGGATTTTCATCTTGTGCCGAGGAAGGCGCTCAACGACAATGACAGACCGATGGCAGTCGTTCTTCCAGGCGTGCTCGAGTTGCACGTACGCACGATCTCGACGAATCGGGCTCATCCGGAGGCAAGGGTGCCCGTGTTGTGCACACCCGTGCTGTATCCCGTCACGAACGTGTTTGTGCAGGTCGTCGACGACGTCGTGGGGATAATGCATTGCGTGGATTTTGCGCGACCGCGCATCACAATCTGGAACTGGAAGACGGGGCGTCTCGTTGTGGTACGTCCGAGTGTAACGGCTCCTCGCCGATGACCTGATTTGCTTACAACGATTGGCAGGATCGTGCGAGCGGGAACCTCCCGCCTGGCACGCAGGACTTTTCGTTTATCCATAGTCGCGCGTTGTTCGTCACCACCGTGAACGGGGGCGGGACCCTCGAACTCTTTTCCTTTACCTGCGATCCCGTCGATCCGAACATTGATTCGCCTCCATCCCAAGCCCAAGCCGGACCACGACCCCTAGTCCACGTCGCCACACTTTTCCTCCCTCAGGTACAACCCTCGGTACGCGTGCTCAGCATCAGCACGCACACTAGCCCCTTTCTCGCAGCCTGTCCACCCGGTACGCCTTTTATCTCGTCCAACGAGGCGCGGATCCACGTGTTGTCGGTGCAGTACGTGGATTTGCCGTTGGACGGCGCGCCGCAGACACGTCCCAGGATGGGCGTGATTGTGCACCATCGGGCGCTAGAAACGTTTTTGGAGAGGGGTATGGCTTGCCAACCGATGGGTGCCGTGGGTTCGGGTGCGGCGTTGGAGGTACCTTGGACGGTGTGGGGACGGGCGGATGCACGGATAGTACCCCACGTGGGCATGTTTCAGTGGTTGAGGTGCGTCGTTGCGAGGGTTGGGTACGCCGTACTGATTTCTGGTGTAGGTACGTCCATGGACAGCGCGTCGTGATCCTCCGCCCCACTTCCAAAGCGGGGAACAGTACGCTCCAAGTGCTCGACTTTAATGCCCGGCGTGCCTTGAGTGCCGATGCCGATGTCGATGGGGATAAACAGAGGGTCGAGATCGAGCTTGGTGCGGACGCGGACGCGTCGCTCGGAAAAACGGTCTTTCAATGCTTTCGAGACCCCTCGTACATTTACATGCCCAACGTCTATGCCGATATCGTCGAGAGCGGGCTGCCGTATCGCGAGGTGCGACGGGACGTCCAAGGCGATTACTCGGGGGTGATGATTGACGACGAGCGGCTGATTGGACTCAAGGTGCGTACGCGTTGCAGAGTGCAGTGGCGGTAATGACGGTGCTCGTTTTTGGGGGGAACAGAACACGGCGTTTTTGACTGGTGATATGAAGGATATTGACGTGTTTGTGATGTGAGCCCCTGGGATGCCCGAGAGAGATGGGTATCGCTTTCTTGGACTTGTTTGTCTTGAATGCTTTGCTGTGATGTATGGTGTCTCGGATCTTTCTGTCTTGGTTTGCTTTTAGATTGCGACGTGCTTTCGTGTTGGATCGTTGACTGTCATCTTTTATCCGCGTCTAACTGCAGTTGCGTAGTACGGAGTTGTATCCCAGGCCCGTTGCTGGTCCTAATTTAGAGGATTTGAAAGGAAGAGAATGGGGAATGTGTTATTGCAGAGGAGAACGGCGGCTTCGAGTGCGTAAAGCTATTGCTTCCCCCCGGTGGGGTCATTGCACATGTGCGTGGGCCCGTGTTCGTGGCCGTTATGGGCGCCTGTCGAGATCGTCGTCGCGTAATCATCCGAGTCGCGCTTGAATGTATGTAACGTACCGGAGTGACGCCCGTGCCTAGGGAACGTTTTTGTCCTCGACTCGGAGTCGGAGCTCTCGTGTGCGAACATGGTATATTGCGGCGT
>JBBPTZ010001248.1:0-10604 GCA_038094315.1 Phylloporus cf. tubipes
TAGCTCTTTTGAAGTGCTCTGGTCTATCGTGGAGGAAACGGGCCACTCTTTATACCAATTCGTGACTTCGACTTGTGCGCGTCGAGAAGCTGGCCACGAATGTCAGCATGCTGAGGATCTAGTTCACCTCCGACGCGGTATTTATGCGCATCATTCGGAACGTTCTTGCCTTGACAACGCCTCACTGGCATAAGATAGTTTGTATCCGAGGAAACAAAGAGGTGACCACCGTTGTGCAACGGTCCGAGCTTCCATGCATCCTTTCGGGAGGTTGACTTGGAATAACTCATACCGGTTGGCCGCCGGTTGCTTCTCCCGTATTTCTGAATCGAATAGTAGTACCACAAACCGACTAGAGTGCCGGGTTAAACGATGAATTATCTAGCATTGTGAACATTCATTAGTCTCAGTACCTGGTACCTGCGGTCGATCAGCAAAATGTGAGACGGAGAGACCCAAGCCATGAACCAGGAAGGGCCATGTTCTAGTAATCGGGCTGAGCGGAGTTTATGCCGCGTCTCTTGGTTGTCGTTCATGACCACCGGTGTCGGGATCCATTCAATGCAAGGCAATTATTCAGAGAAGCTCAGTCTTGGCGCACGACAATGTGAAGAAAGGTGTGCTGGATAGCGAGGAACTGCTCACCGGATACACTTTGACATTTTTCGATGCAACCTCATTCATCCCAATCAGGACTAAGGCCACACACTGACTGGCATATGTTATGGGCCATGGAAGATGCAGCTATGGAACTCGTTTCTCATTTCGTCCCCATCACTGAATCAGAGTGAGGTGGTAGTCGTGCTACCGCGTCGACGTTGCGTGCGGGTGGTTGTGCAATGCGTCGTCGGTGTTGCGGTGTGGTGGTTGGTGTACCACAGCGTCAACGTCGCTGGCATCGGTGTGTGGTCGTGCTACCAGCGTGCTGCTAACGTCGCCCAGGCCCTTGCAAGTCCGGCCTGGCCCGGCGCTCCGAGCCCGACCCGGGCCCTGCACATCATTATTTGTGATGTGCGTGTCCCGCACGCGGCCAACTTAATCCCAATCCCCTGTAAGCCTGATGGCATACACTCACGTGCACCACAGTATATCTACGTGCCACATCGTAGATATCTGGCAGTTGTCCTTGTCCTCGCACTTAATAGTCACCCCAACAGCTCAGTTCTTTTGTGCCCGCTCGTCTCAGTGTTTCCGCTGTTGGCCACAGCCGGTTTCCATCCCCATACGGTGTCAGCTGCTCTGACACATAGTCGAGCGTCAGTATATGACGCATGACGACCGTCCCAATGAGGGTAACACGCGGAGATGAGTCCTCGCATTGGAATAGTATCACTGGTGTGCAGACCATTTATCTATGGTGCAAATGATGCTCATCCCGCATCTAGCAGGCATGTAATCCACACTTGAGTTTTCTTTACTGGAAGCTCTTCACCATCAGACCTATTTTCTTGCTGACCCCTGGAAATTGAAGTTGGTGTTCCGAGGCTAGATTGACATAACATCGTGATGTGCAACCATCCTGGTCTGGCATGCAATTGGTTCTCATCGTGGCAGCTCTTCGCTATCAAACTCATCTTCCATTCACAACGTCACTAATTCACAACATTACATATTCAACATTCATTCTACCACACCTGTAACACCTTCATCTTATCTCCTCAAGCCTTCTCGATAATCGCAACGCAGGAGGATGTCGTAGAGCCTCCGATTTCGACAGTGATCTGACATTGATATCATCAGCGAATATGGTTCCGAGTTTTCCAAAGAAAAAACTACCTTGTAACCATTCTCTTCATCTGTCTTGCGACTCCCCGCCTTGTCGTCGAGCAAATGCAACATGTAGCTCTCCGAACCGACGTTCCACCAGTGATCCTTCTCCTTTGATTCCGCCCAGCATGTTGGGTACACCGCGTTCCAAGGGTTCTGCCACCCAATGAAGATGTCTGTGTCGCCGGCAGTGCGGTAGATGACCGCGCCTGCGCTCCCTTTGGCAGAGCCTCCGGGATGGACGTGCATGAATGTCGTCCACTGACCGTTCTCGACTGTCGGGTTGGGAGAGTCCTTGTAGAAGGAACCGCGCCAGCTGTGGTCGAAGTCGACCTTGATCTGGTCCCCGCTGGCGTTGTAGAAACGGCAGAGCGTGCTGAAGACCACGTTATGAGTACGACGAGCCAAGCGGGAGAGGTCCAACTGACCTGACGCCGTTTCCGTAGTCGCTCTTGAGCTCGTCGAGACGCTTGACGGCCTCGGCGGAGTAGACGTCCTTTTGCTGCAACGCGACGACGCTGCGGTCCTTGGCAGTCAGATCGGGCTTGTTCTTGTACTCCTTGAGAGTGCGAAGGAAGTTGTCGTCGATCGGAATTCCGTAGTTCATGTTTGGGGTTTGTTGGTTGGGATCAGGATAACTGTTTGGGAGTGCTCTGGTCCATGGTGGAGAAACGAGCGACTCTTTATACCGATTCGAGTCGTCGTGGGATGTGACCTTGACTTGTGCGCGTCGAGAAGCTGGTCACGAATGTCGGACGGTGCAGCAGTACGCACTTAGTTCGCTTCCGCGGTATTTCTTGATGACATTCGGAATGTTCCCACCTTACACTATGTCGTCATGAGATGGAGGAAACGAAGGGCTGTAACTACCGTTATGCATCACGGTTCGAACTTCTATCAAAGCGATTCGTACCGGTAGCATGTCCAACCGGTGGCTTCTCCGTGGTTCTGAATCAAATACCACATACCGAGTCGACAAGAGTACCAAGAAAACACGATGTTTCGATGAGTTACCGAGATTGTGAACGAATACTCGTATACCCATTAGCTTCAGCACATAGTACCTGTAGTCGATCAGCAAAAGGTGAGATGGAGAGACCCAGTTCACGAGCTTGCCAAGTTACTAGTAAGAGGAGTCATATTCTAATCGGGCCGAGCGGAGTTATGCCGCATCTTCTTTCTGTCGTTCGTGACCACCGGTGTCGGGATCCGGTTTCAATCCGAATACCGGTTAGACCGTAAGACAATTATTTGGAGATGCGAGTTCTTAACTCACAACAAAATGTGTTGAATGGCGAAAGAACTGCTCACCCGGTATACTTTGATATTTTCAAATGCCCTGGCAGAACCTCGTTCATTCCATTCGGGACCGAGGCTGCATACGGTATGTCCTGGCCAGCTTCCGGACTTTTATGTCAGACGAGCGTCGTGCATTCCCTGGGAGTGAGCTGCTGACCATCTCCGCCACGGTATGCACATGCTTCGTTGGCGAGCGTGGTGGTGCATTTCAGCAACTCCTGCGCTGAGTCTCAAGATTTTGATCATTCTTGTACGGGCCGATCACCCATGACTGGCGTCGGTTGCGAGCCATGGAAGACCCAAGAAGCAAGGTGTGAGACTCGTTTCTTATTTCGTCCTCGTCACTGATCTCCGAAGCTGCTGGACTTTACACAAGTGGTGAGAGCTGGCTCGGAACCGCTGGGGTATCCTAAACACGTTATCCGTACTTTCGGAGACAGGTAGAATGGAATCCTCTTGGGCCCGGCATGCGGTCACCTGCTCTTGTCAATCAATTTCCGTCGATCTAACCCGGCTACGATCCTGATCCAGCGTCAAGCAAACGTTCTCAGAACATCCTTACCGTCATCAACTGTCATCTGATGTGAAGAATCGTTGCAGTTACTTTATACTGCTCAGCCAGTATAAATTCGAATTTCTCAGTGGGATTTGCTGCTCAGTCAAGTTCAACCACAATGACTTCCGACAAGGATACCATCGTACATGACGACATTCCTTGCCCGAGCTACGACAAACTGCTCAAAGCGGCAGATGACCTCGCAGAGGCAGAAGACCTGGCACTGCGCTATCGCCAATACAAGTCTTCCATAGAACGTCATGTTGGAGACAGACAGATAGCATTCATATCATAGTTCATGTTTCTTTCCTTTTTCGGACACACCCGTTGACATGCGTCACGCGCACCACACACTTTTCCTCCAGTCCTGTACGTACCACTCGACTGGAGGTAAGCATACGGTTTTTCCCTATGCACCATTCCACTACTGACGTCATATAGTTAATCCCATTTGTTTTAGCCTCACGCAGCTTTGCAGACGATGAACAGTGGGATTGCTGAAGACGTCAAATGCGCCAGAGTTTATGCCTGGTATGCCAGTTTGGAGTACTGTTGCCAGTGTTAGAGTGTAGATGCTCGACGAAGAATCATACTGCCACGTGAATTAACTGAGACCCGCTGTTAGCGCAACCTTGACAAGTTCTCGACACACTCACGCTTTTTTTTTTTCGGAGAACTCGACCTTTTCGATCCGAGAAGCATGTGCGCTTATCGTCATGCTACTCCTATTTATGATTCCCATTGTTCGACTCAAGCTTGTCGGGCCAGGTAAGTGTTTGTGCGTCGAATTGGCTCGGAATAGGTTGCACGATTCCCTATCTCGACTTGGATGTGATGTCTCATCCGCGTCCAGTTCAATGGTTCTCGAACACTATCCCAACACTCCCCTCTGAGTACCTGATCCATGGGAGTTGGTGTTGGTGTGCCAAGGCAAGTTAGAGAGTAGTATCACATCATGATTTCGGTCTAGCAGGTATGTAATCCGGACTTGGGTTCTTTTCTTGGCAACTGCAAGGTCGTAAATCACAACATCGCATATTCGACGCGCTTTCTATGTACCATACCAGCAACACTTCCGATTGCCTTCCATCTGATCCACCTACATTTTCTCGATAATCGCAACGCAGGAGGGCCTCATAGAGTCTCCAATGTTGACGGTTACCTGACATTGCAATTATCAGCGAATGTGGTTCCCAAACTTCCTTGAAAACCTACCTTGTAGCCATGCCCTTCATCTGTCTTGCGACTCCCCGCCTTGTCGTCGAGCAAATGCAACATGTAGCTATCCGAACCAACGTTCCACCAGTGATCCTTCTCCTTTGTCTCCGCCCAGCATGTTGGGTACACCGCGTTCCACGGGTTCTGCCACCCAATGAAGATGTCGGTATCGCCAGCAGTGCGGTAGATGACCGCCCCTGCGCTCCCTTTGGCGGAACCTGTGGGATGGACGTGCAAAAACGTCGTCCACTGACCGTTCTCGACTGTCTTGGAGGGCGAGTCCTTGTAGAAGGATCCGCGCCAGCTGTGGTCGAAGTTGACCTTGATCTGGTCCCCGCTGGCGTTGTAGAACCGGCAGAGTGTGCTGAAGACCAAGTTATGAGTACGACCGAGGCAAGCGGGAGGGGTGCGACTGACCCGACGCCGTTTCCGTAGTCGTTCCTGAGCTCGTCGAGGCGCTTGACGGCCTCTGCGGAGTAGACGTCCTTTTGTTGCAATGCGACAACGCTGCGGTCTTTGGCAGTCAGATCGGGCTTGTCCTTGTACTCCTTGAGGGTACGAAGGAAGTTGTTGTCGATCGGAATTCCGTAGTTCATGTTTCTGGGTTGTTGGTTGGGATGAAGATAACTCTTTGGGAGTCCTCTAACTTACATGGAGAAACGAGCGACTCTTTATGCCGGTTCTGTCGCCGGGATCTGAACTGGACTTGTGCGTGCTGGGAAGCTGGTCACCAATGCCAGACGGTGCGGCAGTGCGCGTCCTGGCTCTAGTTCGCTTCCGCGGTATTTCTTGATGACATTCGGAATGTTCTCACCTTACACAACGCCGTCGTGAGATGGGTATGCGTCCGAGAAAACGACCTTAGAAAAGCGGTGGCACTTTGTGCTATAACCGCAGTCCGGGCTTCCAAGCTAGCTGTCATGGATGTCGGAAGGTTGACTAGGAGTAACTCGTACCGGTAACATGTCTAACCGGTGGCTCTTCCGTGGTTCCGAATCAAATACCACAAGATACGGTATGGGGTCCACTGGCAGTAGAAAGTACGAGGTGTCAGCATTCTGAACGAACCTACATCGATTAGTATATGACACTATATGTATGTCTTGGCAGTAGCACCGGCGGAAGTTCAAGTTATCGGTCAGCAAAAGTGTTGCTGGGATTCGGTACAGCGACCCTGTATTACCTAATCGAGTTCTATCTCGATGCAACAGTGTGTTGAAGTGAGATCAGTCTACTCGTAGTCACGCCTGGTACTTAGACCTCGTAGTGCTCTCTACAAAAAGGTGAGTCAGAGAGACCCAAGCCATGAAGCTGCTACTAAAAGGAGCCAAGTTCTAATCGTGTAAACCGGGGGGATGGTTTGCCAAGCGGAGTCAACGCCTCATGATCTTCTTTCTGGTGTCAGGATCCGTTTTTAATCTGATGAAGTATCAGTTAGACCAACTGTTCTCATTCAACATGAGGAAATCAAGTATTTGGAGATGTGTGCTCTTGGCTCAACAATAAAGGAAGAAAAACGGACCCCGTTTTGCGTTACCTGACCATGCTATTCCTATGTTTATGACATCCACCAACATTGATACGAGTCCGTGAAACTAAGTGAGTGCCTGTACACGTGAGCAGCTCTGCATACTACATTAACCCGAGTCTCTGCCGACCCAATCCCAATTCCCATGTGTCAGTTGCTCCGACTCGTAGTCGAGCGTCAGCATCTGAGACATGAGAATCATCGTTATGAAAAGAACACGCGACAATGAAACGTCGCATGGGTAGGAGGGTATCCCTGGTGTTGCACAAGCCAAAAGTTTATCCATGGTGCAAATAATGCACATCCCAAGTCTAGCAGGCATGTAATCCACTTAGGTTTAAATCTATTCGTGGCAGTTCCTCACTATCAAACTCATCTTCCATTCACAACATCGCAAATCTCAACATCGCATATTCAACACTAATTCTACCACACTGGCAACACCCTCATCTTACCTCCCTAAGCCTTCTCGATAATCGCAACGCAGGAGGATGTCGTAGAGCCTCCGATGTCGACCGTGATCTGACATCCAGATCATCAGCGAATATGGTCCCCAAGTCTTCAAAGAAAGACTACCTTGTAACCGTGCTCTTCGTCCGTCTTGCGACTCCCCGCCTTGTCGTCGAGCAAATGTAACATGAAGCTCTCTGAACCGACATTCCGCCAATGATCCTTTTCCTTGGACTCTGTCCAGCACGTCGGGTCATACGCCGTGTTCCAAGGGTTCTGCCACCCAATGAAGATGTCTGTGTCGCCTTCAGTGCGGTAGATAACCGCGCCTGCGCTCCCTTTGGCAGAGCCTCCGGGATGGACGTGCATGAATGTCGTCCACTGGCCATTCTCGACTGTCGGGTTGGGAGAGTCCTTGTAGAAGGAACCGCGCCAGCTGTGGTCGAAGTTGACCTTGATCTGGTCACCGCTGGCGTTGTAGAACCGGCAGAGCGTGCTGAAGACCATGTTATGAGTATGACCGGCTAAGCGGGAGGTGTGCGACTGACCTGACGCCGTTCCCGTAGTCGCTCTTGAACTCGTCGAGACGCTTGACGGCCTCGGCGGAGTAGACGTCCTTTTGCTGCAATGCAACGACGCTGCGGTCCTTGGCAGTCAGATCGGGCTTGTCCTTGTACTCCTTGAGGGTGCGAAGGAAGTTGTTGTCAATAGGAATTCCGTAGTTCATGTTTCTTGGTTGTTGATTGGGAGGAAGATAACTCTTTTGGAGTGCTCTGGTCTACCGTGGAGAAACGAGCGACTCTTTATACCGATCTGTGCCGCTGTGCGCATGGACTTGAACTTGCTGGCCATGACCAATGTCGGACCGTCTTCCGCGGTATTTCTTCGCGACATCCGAAATGTTCTCACCTTACACAACGACGTCATGAGATGGTTTGTGTCCGAGGAAACGAAGAGCGTTGACCACCGTCATACACCACGGTTCGAACTTCCATGCGTCCTGTCGTAAGGTTGGCTCGGAATAACTCGCACCGGTAGCATGTGGATGTCCAGCTGGTGGCTTCTCCGTATTTCTGAATCGAATAGTGTCACATACTGGCAAGAGCAGCAGAAAACACGAGGTTTCGGTGAGTTACCCAGATTGTGAGCAAATGCTCACCCTCGTACATCCATTAGTTTCAGCACTTAGTACTTGTGGTCGATCAGAAAAAAAGAGACCCAAGCCATGAACTTTCTGCTACTAAGAGGAGCCATGTTCTAATCGGACCGAGCGGAGTTATGCCGCATGTCGTTCATGACCACCGGTGTCGGGATCCGATTTCAATCCGAACACCGGTTAGACCAATTCATTCACCGTGCTGAATGGGGAGGAACTGCTTACTCCGACATTTTCAGACACAGAACTTCAAGAATGACCGACACCGTACATACTACCACTTCTCCGTATTCGCTTCCGGACTCTCATGTCATTTGAACTCTAGATGAGCACGTCCGCAGAGTAAGTATGCGCGTGCGAGCATGGTGGTCCTTTTCAGCCTCTTTTGCTGGGTTTCAAGATTCTGATTACCCTTGTAAAGGCTAATCACCCATCACCGGCATCGGTTGCGAGCCATGGAAGACGCAAGAAGCAAGGTGTGAAACTCGTTTCTCATTTCATCCCCATCACTGATCATCAGTCGATTCCGAAGCCGCTAGACTGTATGCCGATCGTGAGAGCTCGCTCGGAACCGCTAGGGTATCCTAAACACATTATCCGTACCTTTGGCGACAGGTAGAATGGAAGCTCTTGTGGGTCCAGCATGCGGTCACCGTTTCTTGTGAATCAATTTCCGTCCACCTAACCGGGATACGATACAGATCCAACAGTAGGCGCCGCTTCTTCCCGAGTAGGGACGTTCTCTGGACATTCCGACTGTCATCGACTGTTCAGCCAGTATAAATTCGAACTGCTCAGTGGGATTTGCTGCTCATTCAGAGTTACCACAATTTCTTCCGACGACGATACCATCGTACACGACGATATCCCTTGCCCAAGCTACGAGAAGCTACTGAAGGCGGCAGATGACCTCGCAGAGGCAGAAGACCTCGCACTGCGCTATCGCCAGTACAAGTCTTCCATAGAGCGTCAATGGTTCTACGACAATGCAGAAGCTGCACGCCAAGCTGTCATCGACGCTTGCAAGGCGGGGAAGGCAGCCAAGGAGGGTGCCACTGAACAGGTAAACGAATCCGAATTGAGGTCTGTGGCAGGTTTCTGACCAGACACCAGGAGTATTGGAACGCGCGAGGCTAGTGGAGCGTAAATAACTCCAGTCGAGTGGTACGAGACTACCTAAAAGAGCGTAGCAGACACATCGTGTGAGTAGCTACGATAGTGCCCGAAAAGGAAGGTAAGTAACACGTAGATAAAGTGTATCTACAGCGGGCTGAATCTCCAACAAGGAGCTGAACGACCCGTTCCATTCATCCTTTGCGTACAAAACGTTGCGGTTGTTTACTCGGTTTGCGCTGCTTTGCATCAAGAATTCACAGGCCCGTGCGGAATACATTGGCAACATTGCGTATGTATTTCTTCGCCTTCGTGTGTTTCGTCGAGCTTATGGTTTATGCAAGGTCGTACGCCAAGGGATATGCTACTGCCCTGAAGGCAGATGCGAAGCTCGCTTCTGAGCGTGCTGTCGCAGTTAGGAATTCCTGCCGGCGAGCATTCATGGCGAAGACGTCTGCGAGCAACAAATGGTTCGATGGTGTGATCAAGTCGATTGTCGACAAGGACGGCCACAGCTTTTCGTCGATCCTCGACTACTGTCGTAAACAGCTCTATCCTGAGAAGTCGCTCAAGCAACTGAGTGAATCCGAAAAGGTCCGTTTCTAATTCTAGATGATTCTTGGATGCTAGGCCAACTGTGTGATATTTGCAGGCACTCGTGTTCGCCAAGGTGGTGGAGAATTCGGGTCGGAGCAATTTCACGCACGACCTTATTTTCAAGGTCGAAGGGGCGGTTGGCTGGTCGACGATCGTGATCACTCTCGGACTCCTCGTCTACGATATCGTCGATTCCGCAGCAGACTTCACGTCTAAAGTCGTCGCGGTCCTCGGTGATGCTGCCGAATTTGCAGGGGTGTGGGCGGGGGCTGCAGCTGCAGAGGCTCTGGCTGCTACGCTTTTTGGAGAAGCGGCCACGTTGACGATTGTACTGTTTGGACTCGCTGGGGGGATCATTGCGGGATTGGCGGTTGCAGGATTAATTGAAGGACTGACGTTACTTTTCTCGCAGATTTTCAATACTCAGTGCGTATCCGATCGTCGACGACCTCCTGCCAGTCATTGACACGTCCGACAGGTCGCATGCATTGTGGGAGGCTTACCTGAAGAGGCCATATGTGTACAAGGTCAAGCTTCCCAGGGTGGATCTTGATATCTAGATTTTGAACGGTACAACTTTGTCGCCATGTCGACCTTGGAGCTCGTCATTCTGTTGAAATTGTACAATGAATCTGTGTTCTCGTCAAGAGTTTCTGAGCAAAGGCATTCTCTGCACCGGTATCTGAGCATCGAGATTCCCGCGACCTTTTTTCATACATGCCACTACTGTCAATGCGCCACCTGAATTCGGTGGACTCTGCGTCCTCGTTGATCTGACACACCAAGTTGGGAAGATGACCCAAAAAAAAGTAAATTATGGATGCGCAGGGGATTGAACCCTGGACCTCATACAAATCCGCTCATTTGCTGAGCTGTTGCAAAGCATGCGCGCTACCACTGCGCTACGCACCCATACCTCG
>JBBPTZ010001249.1:0-10585 GCA_038094315.1 Phylloporus cf. tubipes
ACGCGCTCAAGCCGAGATTGATTCTGTCATTGGGGAGGGACTCCAGAGGCTCCCTGATTGGGAGGATCGATCTTCGCTTCCCTACGTCGAGGCTGTAATGAAGGAAACGTTGAGGTGGCATCCAGCCGTGCCTCTGGGTAAGTAGACTGTGCCGTGCCTACCGAACGCAGAATCCTGATCACTCCAAGGCATCCCACATGCCACTGTGGACGATGACGTATATGAAGGATATTACATCCCGAAAGGTTTGTGGTCTCTTTGGGTCAAGAGCATCTTTCACTGTGTCTCCCGCTTAGGTGCAACAGTGATCGTGAATGCCTGGTACGTCTCCAGCACACTATTCAGTGCGCACGCACCGATCGACATTCAGGGCGATGTCCCGAGACCCGAACAAGTTCCCCGAACCTGAAAAGTTTAGACCAGAGCGTTTTCTACAAGAAAAATGTGCTTTCGCGGACGAGCTCTCGTTTGTGTTTGGTTTCGGTCGACGCGCCTGGTAAGTACACGGTTTGTGCCCGTCCGTCTTGGCGGGTTTTGAAGTTTTTGTTCTTGTCAACTAGTGTCGGAAGGCACGTGGCGAGCGCCTCTCTGTGGATCTCGATGGTCTCCCTGCTCGCTGTGTTTCGGTTCGAAGTGTTGCCTTCGTGGGACCCGGGTCTTGATGGCTCGAATGTGAAATGGACCGGAGTTGTTACCACGTGTGTTCTGATTCCCCCCTTTCTGAATATTTTTGGATGCATATTCTTTTTACACAGGCATCCCGAGGAAATCCCATGTGTGATCAAGCCCAGGCATGCAAACTTGAGCTGGGAAAAGTTGGCCCATGTGATTGGGTTGACTGGTGCATAACATAACCATAAGGCCAGATAGTGCCAGTTGACTGCAGGCCTAGCATGTGTTCTACTACCTTACTAGCAGTTTCATCAAGAATTTACATCACTCCTTATACCACCCTTATGTATCATGTTTATGTTGAGGTATAACTCTGCTCACTCCAATACACCAACTCTGGAGTAGGTGCTCCAGTGTTGCCTCTTATGATGGACACTTTTTCTTTTATTTTTACTTACTTTTCATCTTTCCATGTCCAGATGGGAATCCCCATGTCTACAAGGGGAATACCACTTACTTACAGCTTTGCCCATATATCAGGGCTTATTCTTTCTTCATTCCAATTGACCCTAGGCCATTCCAGTGGTAAGGGTTGGTGTCTTGGTTATCCCCTTATTTCCTTTTACAGACAGCTTATCTTCTTGGTTATCTCTTTCATGACAGCCTTGTTTCCCTGTCTTCCTCACATTCCATAGTATAGTTAGTAGTCTGCAGTTCTTCCTTGTGATTCCATTGCATTCTGGTTGCTTACCTAACTGATGAGTATATATGATACAACCTAGTGACCAAAGGCAGCTGCTATAAACTGCTCCATCAAACAAGTAGAGAAAGACACCAGCAAAAGCAGACTGAGTCTGTGAGCACTGTGTGACACTGTACAGCATGCTACAGTGGTTACAGTATCATAAAAAGGTCCTCCTCTGTGGATTATAGAATTGGAAAAGCAGTTATTACAGTTACAGTGTTAGTGGGTGAAGCCCACCAATGGTGCATGATGCTTATATAAGCAAAAACCTCCTATTTGACCCAAAAACATGGTATAGTTGACTCCCTTATAACCCATACCCATCAGAAGTGACTGTAAGGGTATGGGTTTGAGGGAGTATGGGTTGGATGAGAGATGTTACAGTTGTGCTGTTACATCGGTCTGTTTTCCTCTTTTCATTCGCTTACTCTAACCCCAACCCCTGCTGGGAACACTATCTCTTTGTAGTATCACTGACCTGGCAGTGCCTTTATCCCGCTTTCTGGCCTGACACTGTTCCTTTGGATCCTACCAGAACAGGTCCTGGACTTATTCCTTAACATTCTCGTATGTTCTATGGACAGCTTATCTCCTCTGCCGCTTCTCTTACAACAGTGTCATCATTCCGCTTCCTTCCCACTGATTCATACGTACTGATTTATCTGCAGTAGTTCCTTCTGCTTCCATTGGGTTCTATCTGCTTACATACACTTGAGTACTTATACTATTGCTGCATGTACTATAGCCTCATTCTTGATCTGTGCAATCTTGGTGTCATATCTTGAACCACCCCTGGACCTCTATTAGCCTCTGTGTGCTACTGAGATGCTCTATGCATTCTAAAGCCTTTCCTTATGAACCCCCTTCATATACCTTTGACCTGATGACTGTTCTGTCGTCCATACCCTCAGATTGAACCTTGGCCACTCCTGACGTTCTGGGTTCTCTTTGCAATGCTACGTGTAACAAGAGATAGCACTTGAGGGAGTGATAGAATATAGTGTTCATCTAGTATTGTAATAGACATATTGGCTACTTACTTCAAGTAAAATAGCTGGTTAATAAAGTATCCTGCATATTCTTCATTCCAAGCATTTGGATTTTCTGTTCAAACTGGCCTAGCATGTTATGTAAAGCATACACAAAGGGATCTGGAACATTGAGGAGAGTTGATGTTTAAACCAAAGGTGCCTCAAAGGTATGCAAAGGGTGTGCACAAGGGGGAAGCCTTGGCACTAACAGAGCAACTCAAAGCATGCAGGGGCTTATAGAGTTCCAGGGGATTGGTTTAAGATTGTATGCTAGTATTGCACAGATCAAGAATGAGTATACTAGTATGTGGCAGTGGGTTTATGTAGTAGTCCATTAGCTAAGCAATGAAATGATCAGGAAGGTGGAAGAATAATTGTGAATTAGCTAATGGCTGCAGAAAGTGATGTGATATGGGGAAACAAGGCCAACATGAGAGAGAGGGCGGCCAATGTTAAGACCAGGTCCTCTAAGGGTGAGGGTCTAGAGTTAGGTCAGAGTGGAAGTATCAAATAGGTACAGAGTTGTTCAGAGGGGGTGAGGACTCTTGATGTAGGACTTATGTGTCATGTCCTTGTACTTGTGGTTCTTGAGGGTCAGAGGGTCAGAGGGTTAGAGAAGAGTCTGAGGACTCAAGTGAAAGAGAAAAGAGAGGATTTGGAGGAGTCTAAGTTGATATTTGAACTGGAGTGTTATATTGTAATTACAGGAGTTTATATATGATGGAGTAGCATCGGATTTGTAAGACAGAATGGAGTATAGTCAGAGGGAAGTACATTAGTAAGATGAAACAAGGGGCTAAGTAAAATGGAAGGGAAAATGCCAGATTACTGAAGTTGTGCTATGCACAGGTCTATTGGGGGAAACAAGAGGTGGAGCTAGTACTAAAAGGATAACATAGAATGGGGATGGGAAACAATAGAGAACAAAAGGGGTTATGGGTAGGTCTAAAGGTCATGTGATCAGAGGTTACAGAGAAATGTTTGGAGTTCATAGATGGATGAGTCCAGAGTTTTGGAGTTGGACTTAGTTGAAGGGTGGCATGTGACAGCCAAGGAGATAAGCTGTCTATGGAAAGAAAGGAAAATACCAAGAATAATACTAAAGACCCCTTTTGGTGGAAATAGAATGAACAGCATGGGATTATGAAAGAAGGAAGAGATGCTGTTGGTTTAGTAATACAATCAGTAAGTAGTATTCCCAGCTGGGCTCTGGGTCAAGATAGTAAAAGAAAAAGATAAACACCAACTGATGAACCAATATGACCATAATGCCTTCAACCAGAGAGCTTTGATTTTTACTCCCCTTCTATATCTTATTTGAGCAGCCTGTAGTATCCCACTGGGTGTCAACACCTTTATTGGTTGTTGGGTTGTTTCAACCTATGTATTAGCATGTTGCCCTTGTCAGACTAAGTAAATGGCAGCAATGCCAACTAGGTACATTAGATGAAAGTTGACTGTAGATAGGGTAAATAGTTTCACCTCAGTGTGCTGCTAGGCAGGAAACACAATTGAGGTAAGATGGGATGAGTCTGAGGTTTAAATGCAATGAAGGCAAGGGTCGCTGTTACAACTTATTCGTTTCCCCTATGTTGTCTTCTTTCTCTATTACATTCCTTTTTACAGACACTTTCTCCAATCCCTTTGGGCATGTATCTTGTCTCAGTAAGCTCACTGTTACTCTGACTTCTTTGTATACTGATGCTTATATTTCAACTTGCATTTACCTATATGTTTAAGAAAGATGTTACAATTTGCCCCTTTCTTTCCTTTTCTTTCCATGGACACAGTTCTCTTTCTTCTGCAATGACTCACTTTCTACACATTGGCTGATTACTCATCACTTACTAGTCATCATTTCCCTCCATCCCATAGTATTTCTTTCTCTCTACTTAGTTATATTCCTTTGACATTGTTCCACAATGTTCCTTCCCTATTTTGATGATAGTTTTCTTTTCTATCCTTGGTCTGTGTGCATTCTCCTTCTATTTAAATACAGGTTGCACATACATGTACTCTCTAAGCTATTTCTCCTTGGCAATACACCAAGTAGATCGCCTACTTCAAGTTAGTCTTGTTGTTTGCCTAGCCATTTTCCTCAACTCTTGGTCCTTATCACCAACATACTTCCTTCTCAAGTCCTAGTCAGGCTTACACCTCTAGATCCTTCTGCGTCTAGTCAAGCTTACACTTCTAACGACATCATCTCACTAGCCAAGGCTACGCTCGCCTCTACCTGGGTCAAGCATAACAAAAGAAATAGCTTCTCAAGTATCGCCTACCATTATGTAGTGCCCACCCACCATTGCTTGCCCACCACACTTAAACCCCCGCCTTTGGGAAATCCATCGAAACCCACAGACACCTGCTTCCCAAGAATCCTCTAGTTCACCGTCCTCTTCTAAAGATGTGCACTTCATTGACACAGAACCCCCATCCCCCACCCTTGAAACCATCCAACTAGGACAAGATCTTGCACACCAGCTCTCTGCTAGCGCTGTTATTCCCAGAAGCCCTACGCTCCTGTCCCCTACTCCCACCTCCAGACACCTCCTACCCCACTTCAGACCAAGAACCCCACCTCGCCCACCTACTCCCATGTCTTCATCAAAGCCCATGGAACTCTATGTTGGAACCTCCAAAGAATACGATGGGTCTCCGTCTAAAGCCACTCAATGGCTTATCTCTGTCTGTTTGTATCCTCTTATCAATGGAAAAATCTATGATGACAATGACAAGTGAATTGGATTCGCTCTGTCATACATGAAGAAAGGGACTGCCCTTACCTGGGCCTCCATCCGCACCCAGAAAGCCCTTGACAACAACCCCTTTGGAACGTTCAAAGACTTTATCAAGGACTACAAAACATTCAAGAGTACAAATGTTCAAGCTGAAGCCATCTCCTGGCTTGCCAACACCAGAGTATGGGACAACTCGTTCCTCCCAAAATATCTCTCCCAATTCAAACTCAAAATCATTGAAGCTGAACTCGACGAAACCACCCACACCTTCACCATTATCGCATACCTTTAGGCTGGAATCCCCTCCTGGCTGATGAACCACATATGCTTCCTCAATACCTTCCCCACCACCATCACCACCTGGTATGAAAAGATCAACCTTTTCATATGGAAAAAGAACCATGCTGCCCAAATTGCTAAACAGTGATCCCACTCCACCACATCTTCATTCCACCCCTGCACCTACACTCACACCACGCAGAAAGACCTCAATGCCATGGATGTAGATCGCATCACCTGTCTTATGCCTGAAGAACGTACCAAGTGCATCAAAGAAGACCTATGCCTTCAATGCTGCAAAAAGGGCCACTTTACCTGAGAATGCCCCAGAACCACCCCCCCTCCCCTCCCACAATGATCCAACCTTCACCCACCTGCCAAGAAGGTAGGAACCGTTGAAGCCACTACGGCTTCCATCCAAGAAGTCAACGAAGAAGAAGTCATCATTGGACAGCTCTCCACCAACCTGGACTCCACCCTCGCTGAGTACCAGCAGGATTTTTAAAAAGAAAGCACTCACCAATGCAAGTAGCTTCCATACACAATATAACAGTATCTCAGACTGAATTGAAACCCCACTCCTTGTACATTCTGATTCAACTCATCATGTCTGAAGATATCTTTAAAGTTGTTGAAACCACTGCCCTCTTGGATAGTGGTGCCCAGATCTGTTGTATAGACTAGGACTTCATCAAACACAACCATGTCCCCACCAAGGAACTCCCCTCCCCTTTTCTCATCCGAAACACTGATAAGTCAACTAATATGGAATGCTGCTATGAAGCAATCCTTTTTATTAAGATCGGCGACATAACCCAGAAAATCTGCTTCTATGTCATGAATGGCAGAAAAGAAAATGTTATCCTTGGACATTCCTGGTTTGTTGCTACCAACCCCAGCATCAACTGGAAGAAAGGCACCATCACCATTGACCTAGCAAGGGACTGATCCCTTGATCTCTTCTTCTCCCACCTCACCACTCGTGCCTCCAACCTCTTCAAAAACACTTGACCCACTTCCCCCACCCCCAAACCTCGGATTCCAAAACACACTACCCTAGACTCCCAAGAGATGGAAGGCCTTTGCTGTTACCTCAATGCTGAACTACCTGAACAATTCATGGAAAGAGCCTGTTTCGTCTATACCATCAACCACATTGAACAATGTGGATCCTGCTTTGCCAACCCCCAACTCATGGCCATGGTGCAAAAGATCACCACCTCCATCCTCCTCGCCCATGAAGCAGCCTTTTCCAAGCTGAAACCTACCCTTCCACCACAATACTCTGAATATGCATCTGTCTTCACCAATGACACTGACATGCCACTCCCCATTGTGACCCTATAATCATGTAATCAACCTCACAGATTCCTTTGTCCCTAAAATTGGGAAACTCTATCCCCTCTCCTCCAATGAACACCAAGCCACCAATGATTTCATTGATGAACACCTCAAATCCGGAAAGATCTGCCCCTCTAAATCACCGCAGGCATCCCCCTTCTTTTTCATTAAAAAGAAGGATGGCAAACTCAGACCCTGCCAAGACTACTGTTACCTTAACAAACACACAGTCCAAGACACCTACCCCCTTCCCCTTATCTCTGACCTCATCAACAAGCTCAAAGGAGCTAAGCACTTTTTCAAATTCAATGTAAGATGGGGCTACAACAATGTCCACATCAAGGAAGGCGACCAATGGAAGGCTGCTTTCATCACCCACTGAGGACTCTTCGAACTGACAGTCATGTTCTTTGGCATGACCAACTCCCCCCCTACTTTTCAACAATTCATGAATGACTCATTTCATGACCTTATTGTGAAAGGATGGCTTGTCATTTACATGGACAACCTCCTTATCTTCTCTGACAATGAAGCTGAACACGAGGAATGGACCAAGAAGGTCCTCCAACAGATGAAAGAACTCCAACTTCACCTCAAGTTGGAAAAATGCACCTTCTTGGCCAAGGAAGTTGAATACCTTGGCATAATCATCAAACTGGGCAAAATCACTATGAACCCTGTCAAACTCACCGGAATCGCAGAATGGCCCACTCCCATGTGCATCAAAGATGTCCGCTCCTTCCTTGGGTTCGCAAACTTTTACTGCCACTTTGTCCCCCACTATTCTGACATCGCCTGACCCCTTCTTGACCTCACAAAGAAGAACCAACCCTGGGCTTGGTCCACCCACTGCCAAAACATGTTTGATCAACTCAAACAATGCTTCACTTCTGAACCTGTCCTTAGAATGCCTGACCTTTCCCAACCCTTTGCCATTGCCACTGATGCCTCCAAACATGCCTCTGGAGGCATACTTCTACAACATGACTCTAACAGTGAATGGCATCCTTGCACCTACATCTCACAGATGTTTGGATCAGCTGAATGTAACTATGATATCTACAATAGAGAACTCCTCGCCATCATGAGAGCCCTTGCCACCTGGTGCCATTACCTCCTCAACACCATCACTCCAGTCCAAGTCTTCACCGACCACCAAAACCTCACCTACTTCCGCCAACCCCAGAAGCTTAACTGTCACCAGGCACAATGGCTCCTTAACCTCTCTGAGTTTGACCTTAAATTTACCCATGTCCCCAGTGCTCAACTAGGCGCACCTAACACCCTCTCCTGCTGCCCTGATCACTTTCCAACCACCAACACCAACAATGAAGACATCACCCTACTGCCCCCTGAACTCTTCATTAACCTCATCAACACTGAGCTAGTTGCTAAGATTGCATGATCCTCTGAATCCAACCCTCTCATCCTCCAGTCCCTCCCCAGTGAAGTCCCAGCCAAATTCTGCTCCCACCTCTCGGACTGGAAATTTGATGCCAGTATTCTGACGTATCAGGGACACATCTACATCCCAGACTCCTCTGACCTCTGCCACTTTGTTGTTCAATGACATCATGACCACTGTTACGTGTAGCATCGTAATGAGGATCTGGAATGTTGGAGTCGCCAAGGTTCAGTATGAAGGGGTGGACGACAGAACAGTCATCGGTTCGAAAGTTAACGAGGGGAGTTCACTAGGAATCGCCTAGGAACTTACAGAGCAGCTCAAGAGCATGCAGGGGCTCACAGAGGTCCGGGGGTTGGTTCTAGACACAATGCTAGATTGCGTAGATCAAGAATGAAGACTACAGTACAAGCAGCGGTGGTATAAGTACTGGTTCGTATGTAATCAGCAGAAGTCCATGGAAGCAGACAGAACTACTGCGGATGTGTAAGTACGTATAAGTCAATGGGAATGTATCGGGGAGACAACGCCATTGTGAGAGAAACGGTGGAGGAGAAGGCTGTCCATAGGAACGTACGGAATGATCAATGATGAAGTCTGGGGCCTGTTCTGGTAGGATCCGAAGGAATGGCGTCAGGCCAGAAGGCGGAATAAAGGAGCTGCCGGTTCAGTGATACAATGAAGAGGTAGTGCTCCCAGCAGGGGCCGGGGTCGGAATAGGCAAAGGAAAAGAGAAAAACGGACTGACGCAATAGTACGACTGTAACAACCACACCACCACCAGCCACCCTGGATACCTTAAAACTTGGCAACTCATCGCTAGCAAATTCTGGTGGCCTGGACTCGCCACATTCATCTGAAAATACATCAAAGGCTGTGCTACCTGCCAGTAAAACAAGACTAATACACACCCAACTCACCCCCTGCTCTCCCCCATCTCCTCCTCCGCCACCTGCCCCTTCCAACAGATCTCCTGTGACCTCATCACAGACCTCCCCCTCTTCAACAGCTTCGATACCCTTTTGGTCATGGTCAACCATGGGCTTACTAAGGGGGTAATTCTATGCCCAACCAAGAAAACCATCAACACTTCAGATGTCACCGCTCTTTTCCTTGCCAAAGTCTACTCTCACTTTGGCCTCTATGACAAAATCATCTCCAACTAAGGCCCCTAATTTGCCTCCGCCTTTGCCAAAGAGCTCAGCAGAATACTGGGCTACAAACTCGCCCTCTCCACTGCCTACTACCCTCAAACTGATGGAGAAACTGAACACATAAACCAGGAAATTGAAGTGTACCTTCAGATCTTCTGTGGCGCCAACCCTTCCTCATGGGCGCAATTCATTCCTCTAGCCAAATTTACCCACAATCACTGCCCTCACTTTGTCACTGGCAACTCCCCCTTTTATTTCATGATGGGATACGAACCCTGCTCCTTACCCACGATTATCTTGGAAATGAACCTTCCTGCTGTCGAAGATTGCCTCTGCACACTCACTGCTGCATGCAACAAGGTGTTGGCAGCCCACAAGTTGGCTCACCAAACCACGAAAGCCTGGAACTTCTGCAGCTTTACCCCCTTTACTAAAGGAGACAAGGTCTGGCTTGAAGCCAGGAACCTCAAACAATCTGTTGCGAACCCCAAGTTTGCTCCCAAACGTGAAGGCCCCTTCACTATCACCACCATTCTATCCGCCATCACATACCAACTCTGACTCCCACAGACATGGAAGATTCACAATGTGTTCCACACTTTCTTGTTATCACCCTATTGCAAAAATAGCATACACGGCCAGAACTTCCCTCAGCCACCCCTAGAACTAATAGAAGGTGAAGAACATTTCAAAATAGAATGCATCATATGACATCAAGGCCACCTGTCAGCACACCACTATCTGATCCACTGGAAAGGATACTCCATGGAAGAAGACTCCTGGCTTCCCGAAACAGAACTCCAATCGGCCCTCAAAATCCTCATGGCCTATAAGAATTCCCACCACTTGGCCTTCCCCCCCAAATGCATGTAAATCACCCACCACAACACCATCACACCCTCTTCAACATGTCTGCCCCACCCATCTACTCTTCCCCTGCCAACCTCACCAACATTGCCATCCTAGTCTTCGGCCATTGCCTGGCTGACATGTCAGAGGACAACAACACTCTCCTCTCCCTCATGCTCTCTGATCCCGGTTACACCCTCCACCTCAACCAGGTCCTTAACACAGACTCCCCCCTTGACCAGCTGGTCCGCACACATGGCCATACCCTAGTACTTGGAACCTTCCTCAAGTATGCCCTCTCCTTAAGTGAAGAATCCCCAGCCCCCAACATGGCCCTTGCTGTGACCATCACCCACACCAACTTGGTGCAATTCAAGAACCATATTATAGCTGTGATGAACCAGCTTTCCATGATAAACCTTCTCAGG
>JBBPTZ010001250.1:0-10579 GCA_038094315.1 Phylloporus cf. tubipes
GTTTTCCTCTCAAGCTTAGTCATGATTCTTCTACGTTGTTCTACAATGTTCTTTTCCTATCTTGACGATAGTTTCCTTTTTCATTCTTGGTCTGTGCGCATTCCCTTTTCCCTTAAATACTAGTCGCACGCACACATGTAACCTAAGCTATTTCTACTTGGGAATACACCAAGCTGATTGCCTACTACGAGTCCGTCTTGTTGTTCACCTAGCCGACCTCCTCAACTTCTTGCCTCGCCCCTCTCCCAGTTCTTCTAGTCAGGCCAACGCCTCTAGACATCTCCGTGTCTGGTCTAGCGCACACTTCCATCGACACCGTCTCGTACCCAAGTCTACGCTCGCCTCTACCCAAGTCAAGCGTAACAAATACTGGATGCACGTACATGTAAAACCTAAGCTATTTCTACTTGGGAATACACCAAGCTGATTGCCTACTTCGAGTTTGTCTCGTTGTTTGCCTAGCCACCCTCCTTGACTCAAAGTCTCAACCTCCATCAGTCTCTCCCCTCTAGTCAGGCTTACGCCTCTAGACACCCTGCGTCTAGTCAAGCCCACACTTCTACAACGTCGTCTCACTAGCCAAGTCTATGCTCGCCTCTACCCAAGTCAAGCATAACAGTTCCCTTGGCGTTGGCAGTGCCGTCCGCATTGTGTGTGATGATCGGGTGGGGTAGTCGTTGTAAGGGGAAGTTGGCTTGGGTGAGGAGTCTGATGTCAATAAAGTTTCTGGTAGCGCTGGAGTTGATGAGAGCGAAGGTGTCGACAATTTTTCCAAGGGCCTGCAATTTAATAGGGACAAGAAGCATTCATTTATTGGGCAGAGTGAGTAGTACATTGGAAATATCTAGGGAAGGAGACGTTGAGGCGGCTTCCCATTCTAAAAATCCTTGGTGTCAATGGCAGTGACAGAGGTGGTTTCTTCAGGTGTTTCTTCGAAGCAAACCTTAAGTACTTGGAGGACTTTGTCCTCGTTCTTACCCTGAGTCCTCAGGGTGTTGATATAGGCATCAATGGTGGAGGGGGTGGTGATGGAGAAGGAAGCTACTGGGGTGGGGGTGGTTTCAGTGTTCCAGATATTCTGGGGGTGACGGGGTGTAGGTGATGTGGTGATACCAGATGTAGTGGGGCAGTTACCCACATTGTGGCCTCCCTTGCGACATTTGAAGCAGAGCCTCTCTTTGACACATCGAGCTCGTTCGGCAGGGGTGAGTTTATTGAGTCAAATGGTATTGACGTCCATAGCGTTGGGGTCTGCGGTGGGGTGATGGTGGGTGAGTAAAGGAGGGGTGCATCCCTTGGAGATGGCATCCATGCAGGAGACTTGGGCGTAGAAAGCCTTGGCTTTGGTGATCCATTCAGCAATGGTGGCGGGTTGTTTTTTGATGCTGATGACAAGCATGGAGATGCGAGAGTCTAATCCTAGGGAGAAGAGGTTGATGAGGGTGTCCTGGTCCTGCATTCTGGCCTTGGATGTGAGGTTCTGGAAGTCTGTGATAAACTTTTGGAAGCCATCGTCGTAGATGCCTCCAGAGGTGTGGAAGGATTTCTGCTGGAGCTTGGCAAGCTCGTGGCGGGCGGTGGCTTTGATATCATACGGGTAGAAGGTGGTCTGGAAGTTCGAGGCCAGCTTCTTGAAGGTTTTCTTGGTGGAGGCAAGGTTTGTATCGGCCATAAGATCATACCACATCTCCAAGAAGGAGATGCCTCGACCCTTACTCATCTTATTCAGGGTGGTCATGACCTTGGCTTCATTGGTGGAGTACAACGAGGGATTGATGGCAAAGTAGGCATGCATGGCCTTCATCCAACGCATGGCATCAGCCGGTTCTCTGGAGAAGTCAGTGGGAAGAGCAGCTTTAAGCTCGGTGGACGACATAGTGGGTGACTGGGGTGGAGTGACAGAGATAGGACTAGGGATACAAGGTGGTGGTACGAAGGACTGGGGTCTGGGTTGTGTGGACAGGGGGAGACCTGTGGGCGGGGGTCGACAGTGACATGGGATATACTCAGGGATGGGTCCTTGGGATTCATCATCCGACTGCAGAGGGCGAAAGCGAGGGGTTCTCGATGGGTGGGCTATGGTGACGAAGGTGGGGCGGTCCTACTCCATAGATAGAAGGGATGTAGGGAGATTCTTGATCTTTTGTTACACATAGCATTGTGAACAAGGAGATTCGGAATGTCAGGGGTGACTGAGGTTCTAACCGAGGGTACAGACGATGGGTTGGTTGTTGGGTCAAAGGTATTCAAGGGAGGTTCTCAAGGAGTTGCCTTGGAACGCACAGAGCACTTCAGTAGCGTGCAGCGGCTAAGAGAAGTCCGGGGGGTGGTTCAAGACACAACGCTAGATTGTAAAGATCAAGAATAGAGAGTAGAGTACATGCAGTGGCGGTATAAGTACTCTAATGTACGTAAGTGGTAGAAGCCCGAGGAATCGGATGGAACTACTGTGGATTGGCTAATACATATGAGTCAACGGGAATGTAGCAGAATGACAACGCCGTTATGAGAGAAGTGGCGGAGGAGTGAAGCTGTCCATGGAAAGTACTAGAAGATTATGGAGTAGGTCCGGAACCTGTTCCGGTAGGATCTGAAGGAATGGTGTCAGGCCAGAAAGCAGGATAGAGAAGCTGCCGGGTCAGTGATACTATAAACAGATAATGTTCCCAGCAGGGGCCGGGGTCGGAATAAGCAAAGGAAAAGAGAAAAACAGACCGTCGCAATAGCACAACCGTAACATACAAAAGGTTTGTTCCAAGGGTAGCAGAAGAGAACAAAAGTAGGAGGATGGTGCTTAAATGTTGTTCCCCAACTGGGTGAGCTTGTACCTGCTGTCTGTGCACTTCTCAAGCTTTAGAGGCTAGTGTAGGACTCTTCAATAGGGGTCCAGCCGATACTAGGGCAGATAGTCATATGTGAAGTTGATGATGTTGGTAGGATCTCTTGTCTATGAGTTGGGTGAAGAGAGAATGGTCTGGAAGGCTTAGGGCTATTGTAAAAGAGTGAATGGAAGATGATTTCAAAATGCATAAGGCACCCTTTTATAATTTGGGCATACCCAAGACTCTAAGTAAGTATCACATGCTAATGGAGTCCCTAGCAACCAATGAAACATCAAGGATAAGGGGGAGTAAGGGGAAGTATAGTAGTCATGAAGGGAGTAAGCCCATTTTGAGTAGTAGTATGAACATTGTTACAATTTTCCTCCTTTTCCCTGCTGCCTCCTCTCTATTACATTTTCCTGGTGCTCTACCTGTTGTTCACACTTGTGTAGATCCTCTTGCCTTCACCTTGAGTATGTATGTTATCATTGTCACTTCATTCCTATGACTTTGCTGTTACCTTACATTACCCTCCAGGATGACATACTACTTGTCTCTCATCTCCTATTGTAGCCCTTGTATCACCAGTATTATACGTTTTCACCCACTAACTTCTTCTTGAGATTCCTGCTAACTTTTGTACTTGTTTACTCATACCTCCAGTTAGTATAGTACTGGTTACTTATGTACTAGTCTCATTCTTATTTACACAATACAAGCATACCATCTAGTCTCATTTCCTTGGACTTCTATAAGCCTCTGCATGCTTCAGAAGTGCTCCATCTGTGCCAAGGCCACTCCCTTGTGCACACCCCTTGTTATCTTTGTGAACACCTTCAGTTTAGATGTTGGCAGCTCCCACCATCACCTTGAATTGATTGTTGATGACTCTTGATGGTCTGGATCTTGTTGCATACACTTCATGTAACAAAAGATCAAGAATCTCCCTCCATTCCTTCTATCATGGAGTAGGACCGACCCACCTTTGTCCAACATAGCCCACCCTTTGAGAACCCCTCACTTTCATCCTCTGCAATCAGACGATGAAGACTCTGCCCCTCACATGTCACACACTCCTCGTATCCATTGACCCCAGCTCCCAGGCTTTCCCCTGTTGGCCCAGACCAACCCTTCATCCACTGTACCATTGTCCCCTTGCACCCCCAGCCCTATCCAGGTTACCCCACCCCAGTCACCCCTTATGTCTTCCACCACCAAGCTCAAAGTGGCCTTACCTACTGACTTTTCTGGAGAACCTGCTGACACCATATGCTGAATGAAGGCCATGTGCGCATACTTCACTATCAACCCCTCACTCTATGCCTCAGATGAGGCCAAAGTCATGACCACCCTGAATAAGATAAGTAAAGGTCAAGGTGTATCCTTTTCAGAAATGTGGTATGACCTTATGGCCACCGCCAACATCACCACCTCCAAAAAAACCTTTGAGAAACTCACCACCAACTTCAAATCCACCTTCTACCCCTTTGACATTAAGACCACCACCTGCCATGAGCTCACCAAGCTTAGGCAGAAATCCCTTCACACCTCCAAAAGTGTTATAGATGACGGCTTCCAAAAGTACATCACTGATTTCCAGAACCTGGCTTCCAAGGCCAGGATGATGGACCAAGAAACCCTTATCAACATCTTTACATTGGGGATTGACTCCCATATTACCCTAATGATTTTGGGGATTGAGAAAACTTCCACCACCATCGCTGACTGGATCACTAAAGTCAAAGCTTTCCACACTCACCTTAGACACATGGATGCTCTTCAGAAAGGGTGATCCCCTCCCTCCCTAACCCAACACCACTCCTCCACTGACCCAAACACCATGGACATTGATATAGTCCAATTTAACAAGCTTACACCTGCTGAGTGCGCCAAATGTGTCAAGGATGGCCTTTGCTTTCAATGCTGCAAGAAAGGTCACAATGTTGGCCAGTGCCATAGTGCCCTGAGCACCCTGGCATCAACCCCCCCTCATCACCCCCAGAACATTCGCAACACCAAGACCACCCCTACCACCCCCCATTGCATTCACCTCTGCCCCCCCCTCTGCCATCAACACTTATGTTAATACCCTAAAGACTTGGGGTAAGAATGAGGATGAGGTTCTCCAAATACTCAAGGTGTGCTTCAAGAAAACAGCTGAAAAAGACACATCCATCACCACCATTGACACTTCAGGTTTTTAGAACAGGAAGCCACTTCGACATCTCCTTCCCTATTGATTTCCAATGTAATTGTAGCTTTGCTAAATAAATGCATCCTTCTTGTTCTGGTCAAATTGCAAGCACTAGAAAAAACTATCAACACCCTTGCCCTCATAGATTCTGGTGCCACCAGAAACTTCATTGATGTTGGTCTTCTCATATGAGCTAACTTTCCCTTGCAACACCTTCCTCAGCCAATCATCATGCACAATGCAGATGGAACTGCAAACACCAAGGGAATGATCCAATGAAAGATCCAGGTTGCTTTCAAATTTCCTTTCACAGATGACAAAGAAGAACTTATGGTCCTTAGTCTCAGAAGATGACAAATCATACTCAGAATGCCATGGCTCCAAAAGTGGAACTCCCATATCAACTGGACTGCCAACTGCATCACTCTCCCTCACAACTCCTGCCCCATCAACGATGAACTATACACCCCACAGCATTACCTTGTCCAATATCTAGGATTAGATGTTGACCAGGAAATCACTGAATTCTATGACCAACAGTACTCTCCCTCAGTTGAAGTTGATAAGATTACCATCTCCACCCAGCTTGCCCAGAAGAATGCTCCCAAGGATCAGGAAATTCCAGAATGGTGCAAGGACTTTGCCAATGTCTTCTTAGAAAAGACTCATAACAAACTTCCCCCATATCACTTCTATGATCACACTATTGAACTCAAACCCTCCTTTGTCCCAAAGATTACTAAAGTCTACCTGCTGAACCCCACTGAACATGAAGCCTGCAAAGCCTTTGTCGAGGAACACCTGAAGACTGGATGGATTGTCCTATCTAAATCCCTCCAAGTGTCTTTGTTCTTCTTCATACCAAAAAAGGATGGATCCCTTCACCCCTGTTAGGACTATCAGTACCTGAACTCTCATACCATTTACAACACCTACCTGCTTCTCCTCATTCTGGAGCTCATCGATGACATAAAGGAATCCACACTCTTTACCAAGTTCAATATCTGCTGGGGCTACAACAACATCCACATTCACAAAAAGAATCAATGGAAAGCCACATTCATCATGCCACTTGGTCTCTTCAAACCCATGGTTATGTTTTTTGGATTCAACAATACACCCCCCATATTTCAGGCCTTCGTGAACAATATCTTCACCAACATGATTAAAGAAAGATGGCTAAAGATCTACATGGATGATCTTGGCATCCACACCAAGGATGATGACACTCTCCACCACGAATGCACCTGCTGTGTTTTGCAATGGCTCCATGAACATGGTCTCTTACTAAAATTCTCAAAATGCTCTTTCAATACCTCTCATATGGAGTACCTTAGTCTTGTCATTGGACAAGGCAAGATTGAGATGGATTTCACCAAGCTGAAGGCTATCCAGGATTGGAAGTCCCTCTCCACCATCAAAGGTGTTCACTCTTTCATGGGCTTTGCAAATTTCTATTGGAAGTTCATCCCAGACTTCTCCAACATCATCACCCCTTTGAATCTCCTTACCTGGAAGAATGAGCCCTGGGCCTGGACAGGCTTCCAACAGCATGCTTTCAACCAGCTTAAGTTGATCTTCTCCTTCGCTCCCGTTCTCCTCATACCAAACATTGCCAAGCTGTTCTCTATTATGTCCAATGCCTCCCTTATCACAGCTGGAGCAGTTCTCATGCAGGCTGATGCCAATGGAGACCCCCATTCCTGTGTCTACTTCTCTCACACCTTCAGTTCTGCAAAACACAACTATGACATCTACAATCGAGAACTCCTTGCAGTCATTCTCACCCTGGTGAAATGGCATCAATACCTCCAAGACACAGCCCATCTGGTTACCATAGTCACAGACCATAAAAACCTCTTCTATATCAAGGATCCCTGGAAACTCTGTTACTAACAAGCTTACTGGTTACTCTTTTTACAGGACTTCAACATCATTTGGCAAGTCATGCCCAGAACCAAGATGGAATCAGCTAATGCCCTCTCATGGAAAGACCTTGTTGACACCTCAATGGACAATGTAAATGCCTTTATTGTTCCTGACCCTGTCATCATCAATATCCTTGACCTCATCCTCACCCGGCACATACAGTTCTCCTCCCTATCCAACCCCCTTGTTTTCAAAGCCATCTGCAGCATCCAGGAGGGCTCTTCCCTCTTTTTCCACTCCACACTTGATGACTGGATGTTTGATGCAGGTCACCTATACTACAAAGGGCACATATATGTTCCACCAGCCAACTGATTGGCTCTCCTTCACATGCTCCACAACTCACCCACTTCTGGTCATGCAGGACACTTTTGCACCAAGTCCCTGGTTGAATAGGACTACTGGTGGCCTTGGCTCACCACTTTTGTCAATTCCTTCATCTCTGGATGCACTATATGTCAGTCAACTAAGGTCAACACCCACCCCACTGTACCTTCACTCTCACCCATCATTTCCACCACTGTCCTTCTGTTTAAACAGCTCTCTATGGATCTCATTACAAATCTCCCACCTGCCCAGGGACATGATTCCTTGTTGGTTGTGGTTGACCAAGACCTTTCAAAGGGGGTAATTTTATGCCCTTGTTCCAAAACCATTGATGCCCAAGGTGTAGTCACACTTTTTTTCCATCATGTTTTCAAACGCTTTGGCCTCCATGACTCCATTATCTCTGACTGGGGCCCCCAGTTTTCCTCCACCTTTGCCAAGAAACTTGCCTGCCTCCTCCACTACAATGTTCATCTCTCCACCACATATCACCCTTAGACTGATGGCCAGACTGAGCAGATCAATCAGGAAGTCAAAACATACCTTTGGAACTTTTGCAGCAATAATCCCATGTCTTGGCCAAATCTTCTCACCACTGCAGAATTCCACTACAACTCCATGCCACACAGTTTTACCAAGGTTTCCCCATTCTCATTACTCCTAGGCTATGAACCATGCTCCTACCCCCCGTTAGAGAAGACATTCCTTTCCACCTGTCATATGCTGCTTTTACAAGTCCAACTCTGGCCTCCACTCCTCAACTCCACACCAACTCTGATGTTATTCCCCTATCCTTGGGTCACCTGATCCTCAGACCATTTCTGTTTCCATTTTGTACATCCTTGTTCTCATTTAACTCCATTTATACTAGTCCTGCTTTGTTTCTCTTTTGATAGACCTGTGCTTCACACAGCTCCAGTACTTCAGTATTTGTACTCCCATCTTACTCAGTCCCTTATTCTGTCTTATTAATAATTTGTAATGCTCCAGTAATACTCCATTCTGGCTTATCAATTTGGTGTAACTCCAGAGTATATAAACTCTGTAAATTTGTTATAGATACTCAGTTTGAATATCAACATAACTTCCTCCTGTTCTCTCTAACTTGAGTCTTTGAACTCTCCTTTCTGACCTTTGACTTTAAGGACCATGAGTACAAGGGTGCAACACATAAGTCCTGTGCCAAAAGTTCTCACCCCTCTCTGACTCGCTCCATACCCCCTTGGTATCTCCAAAACTCCAAAACTCCAGACTTCCCCCCCAGGAGGACCTGAGTTTAACACTGTTATATGCTGCCCTTTGACTAAGTCCAACTCTGAAACTCCAGTCTCATCCATCTACAACCTCCAGATGTTTCTCTGTGACCTTTGGTCACATGACCTTCAGACCTACCCATAATCCCATTTGTCTTCTATTGTTTTCTGTTTTCATTCTATGTTATCTTTTTAATATTAGCTCCACTTCTGTTCTCCTCCAATAGACCTATGCATAGCACAGCTCTGGTAATCTGGCAATTCCCTCCCGTCTTACTCAGCTCCTTTGTTCCGTCTTACTAATGTACACACCTCTGGCTATACTCCATTCCGTCTTACAAATCTGATGCTACTCCATCATATATAAACTCCTATAATTACGGTGTAGTACTCCAGTTCAAATATCAACTTAGATTCCTCTGAATTCTCTCTCTCCACTTGAGTCCCTGGACTCTCCTCTGACCCTCTGACCCTCTGACCCTTGAGGACTGCAAGTATGAGGACACAACACATAAGTCCTGCGTCAAGAGTCCTTGCCCCTTTAACCAACTCCATACCTACCCAGTACTTCCGTTCTGACCAAACTCTGGACCCTCATCCTTGGAGGACCCAGTTTTAACAAACACCACCCTTGAGAAATACCTCTCCCACCTGGACCTAGCCTGAGATAAAGCCCTTGCAGCATATGACTCCACCTGTCAGATCATGGCTGAGCACACCACCCAACACTTCTCCCCCTGAAAGGTTAGAGATAAGGTCTGGTTAGAGGCCTTCAACCTCTGCATTGCATATTTCTCTAGGAAACTTGCCCCCAAATGTGTGGGACCCTTCAAAATCTCTTAGGTACTATCTCTGCTTGTCTACCACCTCTGCCTACTGCCCACTTGGAAAATACACAATGTCTTCCATGCTTTCCTTCTCTTACCCTATTGTGAAACTCCTATCTTTGGTCTGAACTTCTCCTGACCACCACTGGATCTTGTTGGATCAGAAGAAGAGTATGAAGTAGAGAAAATCGTGTCTCACTAGGGTACACCAGGACACCACAAGTATCTAACTGCATGAAAAGGGTATTTCTTGTTGGAAAACACCTGGGAACCCAAGTTCAATCTCTTCCATGCCCCTGATGTCCTCATTGCTTATAAGGTGTCTTGGAATCTCACCTAGATCATTCCCTTTGATTGCCCCCATCAGTATATGCCCATCCACCATGTCCTTCTTTTCCTCTGCTTCTTCTGACTCCTCTCACCTTGCCTTGCCCATCCGACTTCACCCTGTACTTTCAGCACACTTGCCAGTCCACTTTTTACACCTGCTTTACACCACTATGCTCATGAATGAGTCGCTTCTCCACATCATTGAATGCTTACTCCTTTTCATGCTCAACGAAGTCTCACAGGAGCTAGTCCACCTCTTCTTAGACATCTCTATCCACACAGATACACCATTCTGATGTGGCTCTGGCCTAAATGAACATGGTACCTTGTCCCATCCAACCTTATTTTCCCTGCCTTTGTCTCTTTGAGTTGCTGCCAATATGTTGGAACCATTTGTCCCCAGGTTTAAACAACCTGAAACTAGCAAGCCCTACAACCATTGAGTACCTTTGTCACCATCTATCCACCACCCCCACACCCAGTACTCCATTGAATCACTGTTCTTTGCTCATGTCCTTCCCAGCTTTTATCACTGAATCCACTGATCTGACAATCACTCCCCATCCATTCCACAGATTACCAATCACTTTGGCTCATCTATTCTACCCTCCATTCTCTATGTATGATCCACTTCATTTGTTGATCCATCCATTTGATCCCTCTGAACTTGCATCTTATCCTTGGGCACCTTGCCCTCATCCTCATCACTATTCCCATACCCTCAGGTGACTATTTCATGGTCTGAATACACCATCTAGGATGCTCTCACTTGAAACGACTAGCCCCTCAGGACCAACCGCTTACCCTTAGAATCAAGTAAGAGGCCTTGGACGGACAGCGGAATCTCTCTAGGATTGGCTAGGAAACTCCAAGAGAACAAGACTAGGGAAAATCCTA
>JBBPTZ010001251.1:0-10563 GCA_038094315.1 Phylloporus cf. tubipes
GTTTTCTTTCTTTCTTTCTGCAAAGTGGCGGGTCGATGTACGATAGATGAACCAACGTTTGTACCGTGTGCGGATACTAGGAAGGAACGAAAGTTGTTGCTACGCTTGACATGGTCAACGACTTCCGAGTCGGGTTGTACTAAGCAACCAACAGTCGATTTCGCATCAATTCGATAAACCAAGTATCGTGCTCCCGGTCGTTTCATTGTTGGCGTTGTTCATTCCAATTTTCTTGGCTGTCGAATAAAAGATTTCTCTAGTAAACCCGACCGAATGTGAAAAGCGGAGATTTTGTTTTGGGACAGGCAACTCTGGAATCTGAGTGCAAGCTCTGCGGCCAGGTCCATGTACAGAAGCCAATCCGACGCTCCGTACCGTCGTGTGCGAGTGCGATAATCAACGACTCCAAGTCATGACGGTTGTCGGCATGTGACCAACAGTCGACTCGCATCAAGTCGAGTAACCAAGGCGTTTTATTCGGTGTGAATGTACATTGTCCATCGACTCGTACACAAACATTCGCTCGTGTGGACCCTAAGCGCAGGGAGGGTATCCCGTCATGCCGTCCTCGTGAAATCCATCATTCATCATAGTAAACGATCGTCGCTGGTGTTCTTGGGAGCACATCAGACCGGGAAAAAAAATCAAGCCTCGAGATGCTCACCGTTCTTCAATACCCTTAAATCAAGGCGTCCATCAGAGAAGCATGAAGAAGATCCGGGGATGGTTCGCGGGCGCACCTTGTCCTTCCAGACCATCTGCGCTGTCAATTCGGTACACCCAAAGAATGCAGCGACCTCAAAGTCGACCTGGTAGTAGACCTCGCCTGAAACGCCATTCTTAGCAAACGAGTTGTTTGCGGCATCGCGCAGGTTGGCCTCGATTTCACCGACGTTGGTGAAAGACACTGAGAGGTATCACTTCAGCACCAGAACAAAGAGACTCGCACGCCCGAGGAGAGAACTTGCATGGATCGACATCGAGCCACTGCGGATTAGATATATTTCCGCGATAGCACATAATTTCCATACGCTCGCAACCAAAGCTTGCTTGATTTCTCCTCATGAAGGTGAACGAGTGGCGAATTTCCTTTTCCTCATCAACTTGCTCGCCCTACGGAGTGGTGTTGGCGTTGTGTTAGTAGCGCGTAAGAGGTCATCCGATGAATCCTTGGAGAAACGTACTTTGAGGAGAATCGGGAAGAATCCCCCAGTAACCTGATATCGGCCTGATGCAGATTTTATCCAGTTATTCATCCTGCGCTGGTGCTCTGGGTTGCTTGCGTCCGCCCAAGGACTATAGGAGACACCGTATGTAACTCGGGCAACTCGTGACCTGACAGCGCGGTCAATGTAAAATATCACTGCTCCGTTGGCTACAGCCTTGTTTCTAGAACGGCATCAGCAGATGTCGAGATCACCGAAAGAAAGACATACATATCGTTGTCCGGACGGCAGATATCGATACCCATCTCTCTGAAGTGCGACGAAAGGCGAGTCCAGACGTAATCGTTCGTTCCCAGCCCACCTACGAGGAATGCCATCTGAAAACTGCAATCACTTTCACGATTATATGCGTGGGGCGTAACTAACCGTGATCTTTGTAATGGAGGCATTTCGCTGTTGATCGAATGCATCGATTATAGCTTGAATTGATTCATCGAACAGGTTTGTGGCCTCTTCGCTGGGACATGGCATGTGATCAGTACGCGTCAAGGATACGAGTTTGAGTCAACGTGAACCCACCCAGACAATTTCAATGCTCCGCGTTTAATGTTGAACTGCGGATTGTTGTAACGGAGCTTACCGATCTCGAGGTAAACTGGCTCGTCGATACTCCGAATGGTGAGCTTTGTTGTTTCATCAAATTTACGTGTGAGTTCGTCTATTTCTTCGACATGGAGTGAGCCTTCGAGTTTTCCTATTGGAGTTTAAGCTCGTTGCCCGAATAATGGAAGAAGCTACCAACGTAGCAACAGATTTTCTGCGCGACGAGTAACGAACACTGATCCCTGTAGGCGACCTGCAAAGGGAAAGGATGAATAAGAAAGGTGTGCTGTTGTCGAAATACACCGCATACATTCAGCTGGTGCTACCTCCTTGCAGTTGACTGGAGAGAACGACACCGAATAGATGCTCAGGTCAATGGTCCCACCCCCGGCATCAATGACGACAATCCCTTGAGGTTTAGAGTGAGTAGGTTCCTCGCGCAGGCTCGAAATACAATAGTGTAAGCTCGCTTCGCCTTCAGTTATCATATGCACGCGAGATCGCCCCTTGTGCGTCGCGGAGATAAGTCCAGCACCCACGATTGCTTCACGATATTTCTGTTGCTGCAGACCCTCCCAGCCATTTGGATGAGAGAAGACAAACTCGATGGAATTTTCGATCGATGACCAGTTGAACCCCATGTGGTGCTCTTCGATATGCGTCTTAGCGGCCGCGAAGAGGTACTTGATGAAGTCTGTCAGAATATCGACGGCGGATTTTCCGCATGGGAGTGACGGTACGTCTTCGTCCTTGATATGAGTGGATGCTAAATTCGTAGGACGGAGATGAAGTTTCCACCTGGAACGATGAATTTCTAACAGTACGAGTGGCATCACTAGCGACCAACCATTCTGCCTTTGTCCATCCATATTCCTCCGCGTCGTTAGTCGCGTTCAAGCCGAGAGCCTCGCTCCCAATTACCTTGACGTTACCGGTAGCATCGTAGTACAAAACGGATGGCACTTTGGCATTTCCACGCCCTTCTGCCTGGCCGGGAAACCTGGAATGGTACACATGTCAAGAGAGATTCGATAGAAAAGAATCGAAAACTCTACTTGGTGACTCCACGGATCTCGGGAATTTGTCCCGGCTGGAGGATGCAATAGGAGATACCACTGTACGTTGTACCAATGTCGAAAGCAAGGACTAGTTTGCGAGTACCGGAGTATGGTTCTCTGGCAAGCATGATCGTTACGGTGTATGCGATGAAGAGTGAATTTTTCGAGATAAAATACGTTGGTCGCAGGCGGAAAGAGATGATAGGACAAGACGAAGAAGAGGTTTCCGAGCTACTTACAACTTATGCTATGTGGTGGCATGCGGCACGTTGTCATGATCTTTTCGTCGTCCGCACGCTTCACCAATTGATCAGCAGGGTCGATATATATTCAAGTTGCACGGTCATAAGTTATTTGGTGCGAACATAGTATTAGTATTGCTGAGAATGGTACCATCAGTGACAAGAAAAAGAATGCTTGCGTATATGGGGAACGGTTTTTGCAATGGGACACAAGGCTGGGAAATATTTGCATAGTCTGGTGACGGTGTGATGAGTGAGTGCTATTAGGAACTTTCTCGAACTCTCTATTTCCTTCACAGAATCTTCTGGTATACATATGACATCAGTCCTCATTGTTACCTCGGTATATAGTATACAAGTGGGCCTGGCTTTCATGCCTGGTTTTGAAATAATCATTTGTGTAATTGAGTCCTTCTTCTTTTCGGAACCAAGTGATTTGCTTCGTCGAGTGATCAGCCGAGAGTTGACACTGGTGCGCCCACGTCTTCTTCAATGGAGTCAGCCTACTAAAAGGACTAGGTGTCCACTCAGTTCAAGTCGGTTTGTTGAACCCCCAGTATGTCGGGTTCCACGAAAAACCACCTCCTGAGCTTGATCCACCAATCGATACCTTTTCTTCAAACCAACTTCATGGATCGCGCCCCGCGGCAGCCAAGGATGCAGGTATGTACTACGGAAAGTCGAAGGAGAATTAAATAACACATGAAGTATTTAGTTCGGAGATGGACCCGAACTTGAAGCATCTTCCGAGTCCGTCCATGGAATGGATGTTGACATGGACTGCACACCACAGGAAACCGTCGGCCGGGGTCAGTCTACCAATACAAACCACGAAAGGTGTGACGAACAGCCAAGACAGCGAGGGGCCTCGGAAGTACCCCAAGATATGGAACAGGTGGACAGCGCGGCACAGTGGATGGACGAGGTAACGTGTAGCACATCCAGCGATACGAACTGGCGCCGACTTATTTTATGTAATGGCAGTTGCCCACTGGTCATCGAGACTCCCGGACACGCACGCCCGCATACAATGATGTAGTGTCAAAGACTGAGCCCGAGCAGTGCGATACGAACGGCTCGTCCCTATCTCCGGAACCCAGGAAATCTGAGCACATAGATATGCCACAAGTGAACCCTGCCGTTTATCATTCAACTCTCTCTTGGAACGCCGAACTCCGTAAGCGCAATGATACGCTGTCGAGAGAGTGCGAGTATACTCGACACGAACTCCGGGAAAAGTCGCTCCTTTTGGAAGAAAGGGACCGTTGCATTAGGTCCCTCAGGGCCGATATTGCAAACCTGCAGAGGAGGTATAAAGAGGAATCGGCCGTGCTCGCGTCTGTGCGCCACGACTTTCAATCGTGCCAGTCCAAGTTGGACAACGTGCAACTTTTCATCTCCACTGCAGATGCAGATGCAGACCTGGACATCATCCAGAAATTACGCGAGCTCAACGAGGAGGTGTACCAGGCCTCTATGACGATGGCTGACTACTTGGCCGAGGGTTTTACGTGTTCGAGTGCCACAGCTCGTCAGATGACTTTCGAGCAAAATATTTTCGGAATGATTGGTAAAGTCATGCTGAACCGTTTGGCGGAAGTAGGAGGTGATGATGACATCGCGCTGTTCCTCCAAATCGCGTTCCAATGTTATCTTTCCCATTTCTTGTGTTCCATCATATCCTCGTGGACCATTGATCCGGGCCACAACGCATTCATCGAAGGAACATATCAGAGAATATGGATAGCAGGTGGGATTTCCTAAATACCGAAATACCGTTTCTGACTTGCATGTATTCTTCTTCTCTTTTTTGGAAACAGAAACACAAGCATATCTGGATGTTGGCGTTCGCTTGCACGTTCTCATATCCTGCCCACTCCCGCCAACGACTCAAAATCAGTGGTCGGACATATCATAGCAGGGCTCTCCGACATCATTGTGGTCGCCGGGTTCGTTCCTTCTCGGCCAGATGCAGAGTCTAACCTTGCTTCAAAGCTTGGCGAGAAAATAGGGGCAATTGTGTCTCATGTGGGGATGTTCAGTAATATGCTCTCTGGGATGATTTCAGGAGACTTTGAAGTGTTTGTGGTGCAACCTGGAGTCCCGTTCGACAGGGCAAGCATGGTGGACATGAATGGGGACCAAACGGCAGCACGTGCAGCGGGGGTAGCCCAGACTGTGCTGTGCGCATCTCGGGTAGGGCTGAGAAAGGTGACGGGGGAGAAGACGTTGACATTGACCAAGGGACAGGTTGTACTTGAATCTTTCTTGGGATGATGTTTGAAACCTTTGAATTCGTTCAAGCCACTTGCCTTGCGTGAACCCAGCCCAAACGGCCGACCTTTTATTGAAAAACCCAATTTATAAACACCAATTTGTGTTGACCATTGATCAGTACTGAGCGCCTTTTCTTACGATCATAGTAAGAGTGATACATCTCATTGAATTATACACGGGCGACAGTTCCAAGCAATACAGATTTGAACAGTATTTCTACTGTTTCACTGTAAGTTCATTTGCGGCATGCTTACACCCATTGATAGACCTGTCAGTCTACCAATCACCATAGTTGAACGGCTCTGTCTCTCCCAAGACCCTCGACTTTATTGGAACACTTTCCATGTATCTTCCTTTGGCAGGCAACATTCGCATTGCCAACATCAACGATAGTTTGCTCAGTGGTATCAGCACTGGCACGGTCAACGTGGATCTTGCTAAAGGCACTGTTTCTCTCACCACGCAAAAGTGGTCGTCCGGGATCAGACACAGCCTATTCATCAAACGTGTACGAGTAGGCAGGAGTCTTTTTCTTTTCTTTTCTTTTTGCAAAGTGCAGAGTTGGTGTACGATAGATAACCCAGTGTTTGTGCCGTGTGGGGATACAGGGAAATTCTGTTATTGTTATGCTCGAAATAGTCAGTCAGATTGTGAGCGACCAACAGCCGATTTGCATCAAGTTCGACAACCCAGGTATTGTGCTCCCAGTCATTTTAGACATTGTTCATTCCAATTTTCTCGACTCGGATATACATACCTGCGGCAACAAGACAGTATGCTTGACGCCGAATAAATGGCTTCTCCATTAAATCTGACGTCCGCCACGAAGGTGCGGAGCAGAGTTGTTTGCTTCGCTCCTTTGACAGTGGACACGCAGTTTCGAAATCCCAGAGTGCAAGCTCTCAGGCTGTGACCACGTCACTTGATCGGCTCTCAAAGAACCATGGAAAAGGAACCACGAAACCAAGAACTTCCTCCATTGAGGTCCTGATTGTGATGTTCCCTTTTTGCCGAGGTTGCATGCACGACAATCAGCGACTCGGGGTCAGAACGGTTGTCGACGTGCAACAAACAGTCAACTCGCGTCAAGTTGAGTAACCAAGGCATTTTATTCTGTGCGTACATTGTTCGTTCCGTTTTCTCCACTCGTATACAAACATTCACTCGGGTGGATCTTAAGCGCAGGTATCCCGTTGTGCTGTTCTTGTGAAAGCCATCACTCATCATAGTATACGATCGTCGCTGGCGTTCTGGGTGCACATCAGACAGCATAAGAAATCGAGCCTCGAGATGCTCACCGTTCTTCGATACCCTGAGATCAAGGCGTCAATCAAAGGAGCATGAAAAAGATTTGGGATGGTCCGCAAGCGCACCTTGTCCTTCCAAACCATCTGTGCCGTCAATTCGGTATACCCAAAGAACGCAGCGACCTCAAAGTCGATCTCATAGTAGACTTCGCCTGATGCACCAATCTTGGCGAATGAATTTTTTGCCACATTGCGCAGGTCCGCCTTGATTTCGCCAACATCGGTGAAAGACGCTAAAAGGCATCGATTCAACACCACCACACATATAGGGAGAGAACTTGCATGGATCAACGTCGAGCCACTGTGGATTGAGCACATCTCCGCGATAGCACAGGATTTTCAAATGCTCGACGCCAAATTCTGCTCGATTTTTCCTCCTGAAGACGAACGAGTGACGAATTTCCGTTTCCTCGTCAACTTGTTCGCCCTGCGAATTGGTGTTGTGTTAGTAAGTACTGGTGGGTGCTTGAAGGAGAAAAATACTTTGAGAAGAATCGGGAAAAAACCCCCAGTAATTACAAGTTGGCCTGATGCACTTTTTATCCAGTTATTTTTCCTACGCTGATGCTCCAGGCTGCTTTCGTTGACATAAGGAGAATAGGGGACGCCATATGTAACTCGAGCAACTCGTGACCTGACGGCGCGGTCGATGTGGAATATTACCGCACCGTTGGCGACAGCCTTGTTTCTAGAACGGAATCAACACACGCCGAAATCACGAAAGAAAGACATACATATCATTGTCTGGACGGCAAATATCGATGCCCAGCTCTCTGAAATGGGACGAAAGGCGAGTCCAGACGTAATCGTTCGTCCCCAGCCCACCCACGAGGAATGCCATCTGAAAACTGCGATCGATTTCACAATCATACGTAAAAGGTTTTGCTAACCGTGATCTTTGTAGTAGAGGCGTTCCGCTGTTGGTCGAATGCGTCAATAATAGCTTGAACGGATTCATCAAACAGCCTTGTGGCCTCTTCGCTGGGACGTGGCATGTGATCAGTACGCGCCAACGATACGAGTTTGAGTCAACGTGAACCCACCCAGACAATTTCAATGCTCCGCGTCTAATGTTGAACTGTGGATTGTTGTAACGAAGTTTGCCGATCTCGAGGTAGACCGGCTCGTCGGAGCTGCGAATGGTGAGCTTCGTTGTTTGGTCGAATTTACGTGCAAGTTCATTCATTTCATCGATATGGGACGAGCCCTGAAGTTTTTCTGTCAACATAGTTTATCAAGCTTGTCGCTCAAATGATGGAAAAGGACACAAACGTAACAACAGACTTTCTGCGCGACGAGTAACGAACACCGATCCTTGTAGACGACCTGCAAGGGAAAGGGTGAACAAAAAAAGGCGCACTGTTGTCGAAATACACCACATACATTCAGCTGCAGCTACTTCCTTGCACTTGACTGGGGCGAAAGACACCGAATAAGCGCTCAGGTCAATGGTCCCACCACCGGCATCAATGACGACAATCCCTTGAGGTTTGGAATGGGTAGGTCCCTCGCGCAGGCTCGAAATACAATAGTGCAAGCTCGCCTCGCCTTCAGATATCATATGCACTCGAGATTGCCCCTTGTGCGTAGTAGAGATAAGACCAGCACCCACGATGGCTTCATGATATTTCTGTTGCTGTAGACCCTCCCAGCCGTTTGGATGGGAGAAGACAAACTCAATGGAATTTTCGATCGACGACCAATTAAAACCCATGTGGTGTTTTTCGATATGCGTTTTGGCTGCCGCGAAGAGGTATCTGATGAAGTCTGTCAGAATATCGACGGCGGACTTTCCGTATGGGAGTTGCGGTATGTCTTCGTCCTTGATATGAGTGGATGCTAAATTCGTAGGACGGAGGTGAAGTTTCCACCTGGAGAGATGAGTTTCTAACAGTACGAGTGGCACCACTACTAGCGACTGACCATTCCGCCTTTGTCCATCCATATTCATCTGCGTCGTTGATCGCTTTCAAGCTGAGAGCCTCGCTCCCAATTACCTTGACGTTACCAGTAGCATCGTAGTACAAAACGGATGGCACTTTGGCATTTCCACGCCCTTCCGCCTGGCCGGGAAACCTGGAATGGTACGATATGTCAGAAGAGATTCGACAGAAAAAGAATTGAGAAACTCGAACTTGGTGACTCCACGGATTTCGGGGGTTTGTCCTGGTTGGAGGATGCAATATGATATACCGCTGTACGTCGTACCGACGTCGAAAGCAAGAACGAGTTTTCGCGGACCGGAGTACGGCTCTCGGGCAAGCATGGTCGTGTATGTGGTGAAGGGTGAAATTTTGAAACTGAAAATACGACGTCGCTCGCAGGATGATGACAGGAAGACAAAGAAGAGGTTGCCGAGTTACTTGCAACTTATATGCAGTGGCATGCGGCACATTGCCATGACTATTTCGCCCAGCACGCTTCGCCAGTTGATCAGCAGAGTTGAAACTTATTCGAGCCTTGGTCATGAGTTATTCCGCGCCAGTGTAGCAACGTTGAGGATGGTACCATCGGTGGCAAGAAGAATAAAATACTCGCAATTGCGTATGATTTTTGTAGCGGATTGAAACATCGTCTTGAATGGTGTGACGAACGATTGAGCGCGTTCTTTTTTTCCAGAACCGAAGCGACCTATAACATGAAAGGGGTTGCTTCGCCGAGTGATCAGCCGAGTCGAATGGCGAGTTGCAACAAGTTGACGTTGACATCCGCGGTGCGCCCGCGTCGTCTTGACGGCCTGCTAAAAGGACTAGGTGCCCGGTCAGCGCAAGTCAGTCTGTTGAACCCCTTCCACATTAATGTCGTATCCCCTCCAAAAGTATCGATGGAGCTTGCTGCCCCAGTGGAAACCGCTATCCTTTCTTCAACCCAGCTTCATGGACCGTGCCCCGCTGCAGCCAAGGTCGCAGGTACGGAGAAAGGCACGCTTGGGGAGAAAAAAAATATCATATGATGCCTTTACTGTAGGACGAAGCGTCTTCTGTCCATAGGATGGATGTCGACAACGCACCCCAGGAAACCGTCGACCTCGGTCGGTCTACGGAAGCAAAGCGAGAAGAGCCAGCGCGGCAAAGGGCCTCAAAAGCACCTCAGATGGAACGGGCGGAAAACGAGGTGCAGCAGACGGACAAGGTGAAGCGTAGCACGTCCTGCGAGACCAACTTCTGACTCATCTTATGTAACAGTTGTCCCAATCCCGGCCATACCAGTCCAGCGCCACTGGTCATCGAGACTCCCAGAGGCATGCTCCCTCAACGTCTACCTCCCGGACGCGCATTCCCGCATATAATGAGTACTCAAAGACAGAGCCTGAGCGGTGCGATACAAACGGCCCGTCCTCCCTCGCATCTCTAGAACCCAGGAAATCTGAGCGCATAGACTCACCGCAGCTGGACCCCGCCGTTTATCATGCAGCTCTCTCCAAGAACGCCGAACTCTGTAAGCGCCATGATGTATTGTCGAGAAAGTACAAGGATACTCGACACGAGCTCTGGGAAAAGTCCCGCCTTTTGGAAGGAAGGGAACAAGACATCAGGTCTCTCAGGACCGATATTGCAGATCTGCAGAGGAGGTATGAGGAGAAATCTGCCGCGCTCGCGTCTGTGCGCCGCGACTATAAATCGTGCCAGTCTCAGTTGGACAACGTGCAACGCTTCATCTCCACCGCAGATGCACACGCAGACCTCGACATCATCCAGAAATTGCACGAGCTCAACGAGGAAGTGTACCAGACGTCCATGGCGATGGCCGACTACTTGACCGAGGATTTCACGCGTTCGAGTACCAAGGATCGTCAGATGACTATCCAGCAAAATATTTTTGGGACGATTGGCAAAGTCATGCTGGACCGTTTGGCGGCAGTAGGAGATGACGAGGACATCGCGCTGTTCCTCCAAATCGCCTTCCAATG
>JBBPTZ010001252.1:0-10558 GCA_038094315.1 Phylloporus cf. tubipes
TCCGTTTGGTTCTGTGCCAATTTCCGGTTGGACAAATCACGCTCGGTACGTAAGCCAAAGGGCGCGGGCGACTCGGGATCCAAATCCAAATTCGCGCTTTGATCTTCGTCGGTCTGTGCACGCGAATCCGTCAGTGGGGGGCCGTCGATGCGCATAGGTGCGGGATCGAACACACTTCGTATTTGGTCATTTGTTTCCATACGATACTGAACTCGCGTCCAAGCACGAAACTGGGGAGGGCGATCAGGAGGAGGCCAAAGACGAGGAGTGGCACAGTGACTAAGCGACCGAGAGTTGATCGTGGGGTTATCTCGCCGTAGCCTACCGTCGTGATTGCTGCCACGTTGTTGGAACAGAACGGCACAAACGGGAGTAGGGGGGTAAGCGGGTTGAGATTTGCGATAGACGAACGAAAGGAAAACTCACTGACTAGAACAAACCTAGTGAGCAGGACGAGAGGTTAGTGAACCAAAAGGCACAAGGGGTAGGAGTCGGGACTCTTACCACGCGGCCGCTGGTATGGACTGTTTGGTATTCAGAATTAGCAAAGGGCTCAGGGTTACGATGTGGACGCCCTTACAGCGAACTGGGACGGGTCTCCATCAGAGTTGATGAACGTGTCGAGGGCATCGTCCCATGTTCCTCGCTCGGTAAAGTATCTGCGAGAATTGCTCGATTTCGAGTAAGTGATGTTTGCGAAATGACCTACAGAAGTGTGCTAAACACTGTGAGTAGCATAGCGATGAAGAAGCTCAGTGCGAGAAGTGCGTGGTGTGATCGTCGGATGGAAAGATACATGACTTCGATCGTTCTTTATGAGTGGTGTTAGAAGATAAAGGGGTTAAGCCGGTAGACAGGCTTACAGAAGAATAGTGCTGTTGTATTTGAAAGGTCGGAACACGCGTAGGAGACGGAATATCCGGAGTATGGAAAACCGAAATAAGACAGACTAAATGGGTCGTAGCAGCCGACGTGTCAAACAAACGGAGTGGAAGGGCGTACTGTATCTTGCTGCAACATTATTTCAATGTAGTAAGGCACTATAGCCAGCGCGTCTATGACACCATAGAACGCTGTTCATCAAACTCCACGCATGAGTGAGCGAACCACTAAACGTGTACGCGAACGACGTACAAAAAATCCATTTGACGAGCGATATCCAAGACGAACTCCAGGCAAACAGTCGAGCGCAGTATTCGACGGTGAACAACAAGACTAGACTGGTCTCGACTCCAAACCACACGCGGGGAGAGATAGAATGGAAGCTCGGGACGGTCTCCAGAATGGTCACGATCGCGGAAAAGACGATGAGGGACGTCGAAACAAGGTGCACGAGGAAAGCGGAGGACGAGGAGGTAGGTCGCTCAAGGAGTTCGAAAAATGCGTGTTTTCTCGGTGATTTAATGGGATCTGGACCGTCTGGATCGGCAGTGGTAGGACTGGGGAACATGTCCTCGACATTTTGCGGGGAATGTGGTCGTGTGTCTTCGGTCAGAAATCGAGCGGCTACGGATGATACGCGGGCGAGTGGAATTGACTGATCCATGCGCTGCGAGCCCTGTTAAGACGAAAACCGAGAATTAGCAGACTGATTAAACAACGTGGTGGTGCTGTAGTATAGGATTTCGAAGTTGGCAAGTTTTGTCGTGTCGGCGTGTCACAGGAGGGCTTGGCACATTCTAAACAAGGAAAACATTTCCCACTAGCCACAATCTGGTTAGACCGCTCCGACTTGCAGTTTTTCATGTCTTGAAAATTGCTTGAACTCGTTTCTGGAGAGATGGTTTTATCGAGTTTCATACTGGTTTAACTCGTTTTTTTTTTCTGCCCATCCTACTCGGTCCGATTTCGCTGGACATGTTCGGATCAGGGCGCTGCTTCGACTGCGGCTTGGCGCTTCCGAAGAAACCTAAAACGGCCTCTTTTCCCCCGACCCTACCCTTCACTATTGTCAGTACAGCCAGGTGACGTTCTGCACTTTTCTTTCCAAGGTCACACTGCACAGTCTACACCAGCAGTATGGGCGACGTTCCATCGAATGCTGTTCCACAAGGGACGGATGCAGAAGTGATTACTCGCAGCTATCAACAAGAGATGTTAGACGCTAGCTTGGTCGAAAACATCGTCATTGCACAAGATACCGGGTCCGGAAAAACGCACATTGCAGTTCTGCGCATGAAAATCGAGTGTGATCATGAGCCACACAAGGTAGTCTCGTCGGCTTCCCTACCCTTGTAAACAGCGACTGATCATCTACAAAGGTCTCTTGGTTCATTGCTCCAACGGTAGCGCTCTGCGAGCAGCAACACGAAGTGATCCGACAAGCGATCGGATCGGTCGGGCTCATTCATGGGGGTCTCGAGCCGAAACAATGGACGGACCCTAACCTTTGGAAGGACGTTCTCAGCAAAAACCGTGTTATTGTCTCCACTCCCCAGGTTCTCCTTGATGCCCTAAGTCATGGATACATCAATCTAGGTCGAGAGATTGGTCTTATCGTCTTCGACGAAGCCCATCATGCAAATGACGATCACCCGATGAATTGTATTATGCGAAACTTTTATTTTAAACTTCCCGTCCGACAGCCCAGCAAAGCCAGCAGCCATGGGCCTGTCAGAGAGGAAAGACCTATGATTCTTGGCCTGACCGCCAGTCCCATGTTTGGTGGCAATGCCGCTGTGGCTTTCAGGTGGATATTGGTGACTTACGCAGGCCACTTGACTAATCGTTTTGATTATTCCTTGTTAGGACCCTGGAAATGAACCTCGACAGCGTCATTCGTAGCCCTAGACGACATCGCGACCAGCTGGAAGCCTACGTCCACCGACCACAGTTCCGGCACGTGTTATACAGCATTCCGTGGACGTACAGCACCTGTTACTCGGCTTCAAAGAACCTCTGCGCGCTCAAAAAAGTGGCGGATTCAATGGATATTGAAAAGGATCCTTTCGTTCTCTCCCTTCGCGAGAGCCTCGCAAAAATGCCTCATGGGCCCGAGAGAGTTCGCCTTGATCAGAAGTTGTCCAAAACGATTTTGAAAACCAACTCATACACTCACAAGGGAATCAAGGACCTTACTAGCGCGGCTCATGACATCTGTTACGATCTCGGTCCGTGGGCAGCGGACTGGTACATTCAACACGTCGTTGAGTTCGCCCTCAAGAATGATTCTTTGTATAGCAACATGACGTCCGCGTGGCAGTCCAAGGAAAAGGCTTATCTCATAGATCATCTCAAGAGAATCAATATCACACCCGTCTCCCACGAGGCACAGTCCATCGATAACGGTATTTCAGACAAGCTCCGTGTCTTCCTTCAAACGTTAGAAGAAGAGAAGGAACGGGCCGAGTCTTTCAACGAGCCGTATAGCGGGATTGTGTTTGTCACGAGAAGGGATGCAGTGCTCGCGCTGGCCGCAGTGCTTGAACATCACCCTCGAACGAGCGATCGGGAGGCCTTCAGAGTAGGATCCCTCCTTGGCTCCTCTGAGAGCACCTACCGCACCGCTTTTCTGGACATCACGCGAAAGATCCTGCGCCAGCCACAGGCTGAAACGCTGGACGAGTTTAGATCTGGAGAAAAGAATCTCATCATCGCAACTGCGGTCGCTGAGGAAGGATTGGATATCCAGGCGTGCGGGAACGTCATTCGCTGGGACGTCCCGAATAACATGGCAAGTTGGGCACAGAGTCGGGGTCGCGCGAGGAGGAAACGTAGTTCCTTTGTCCTCATGTTCGAGCGTGGGGGCGTCGATGACGCGCGCATCGCGCAGTTTGAGCAGCTAGAGAGGGACATGGTCGCGCAATACAACGCTGAGCGGAAGGCCATCAAGAGACCACCCCCAACACCCGGGCCGGAACCCGACGACGATTTTGAACCATGCGAGTTTCAAGTTGAATCCACCGGGTGGGTCAAATATATTGCTTTAGACTGTTTATTCACGGGTACTTTATTCGTATCCTTTAGCGCGCTACTCACTCTCCAGGCAGCTGCTTCGCACCTGAATCACTTCTGTTCTGTCCTCCCGAACTCGAGGCATACTAACCACGTTGCCCTCTATGATATCGATCCTCCTGACTTGCCGGAAGGCTGGCATTCTCTCGACGACAGTCAGAAAACTGTCCCAGACTACCAGGGTCCTTTTGGTTGTACGTTGACCTTACCTAGAGCTTTGCTACCCGAGCTTCGTGTCTACACCGTTGATCGCAAATACCTCACGAAACGGTCCGCATATCAACACGTTGCATTTAATGCCTATCTCGAGTTGTACAACGCCGGGCTACTTAACGACCACCTGCTACCCCTCACGAGTGTCGTCGAACCGGAGCTGGAAGAGGAGGTGAAAGATATGTTGAAGGACATCGAGAAGCGCGCCGGGATGGCTTCTGTGACAAGCCAGCTGAACCCGTGGCTACCGTCGGGCAACGAGGAGAACTGGTGGTCAACGGAAATCATCGTCGAAGGTCTTCCTTCCTTGACGCTTCTGACACGCATCAAGATTCCTGCACTTGACGTGGACGAACTCCCAGTATTGCATCATCCACGGAAGGGTAGGATGGAAGTCAAATTGTCTCCGGCGAGGGTAGTCTACTTGTCTCAAGATGACGTGACAGCTGCTCAAGAGAGCACTCGGTGGTTATTTTGGAGTCTTTATGGTTCCCGGATGCAATGGTCACGCATCGATTTTGCGTACCTTTTTATCGTCAACGCGGACACAGACGCTGGTACATGGGACTCACGACGTAGGTGGGCGACGAAGGTGGACAACGAAAACTGGGAGAGATTCCATTCCATCAATGCGGGGGTGTTTGCTTCGAAGAATGGGTACCCGACCGACCTCACCTGGGTTCGCGACGGCAGGTCCTTTGGAAGGCTCTATCGTTTTGTTGAATGGCATTACGAGAAACTCGCCGAGGAAGAAGAGGCAGAAATATGCGCTCGTCCAATGTACTCGCGATTCGAAGATGTTCGAGTGACGTACCCCCTCCTGCTTGTCGAGCCCCTTCCACAGAGATCCAACTTTTTGCTCCCTCTCCCGATCTCCAACGCAACTCCGAAGCCGTTCCTCCTCCTTCCCCAGTACTCTTACTTTGATCTCTTGTCTCCCACGGAATGTGAATATTCGCAAATCATCCCATCGATCCTCCGTCGTCTGGAGACAGCCATGATTGTCAGGTCCCTCAGAGCCACCTTCTTTCCTCGTGCACCCCTTGCAAAGATACCCTCTCTATTCCTCACGACCGCTATGACAGCTCCCGTCGCCGACGACCCGATCAATTATGAGCGCCTAGAAACGCTCGGGGACGCGGTGTTGAAGTTCATTGTCGCAGTGAACCTGATGGCGGCCTACCCGATGTGGCACGAAGGATATCTGACGAGACGCAAGGACCACGCTGTAGCGAACTCCCGTCTCGCAAAGGAAGCGATTCGACTCAGGATATTCCAGTGGATCATTCGTACACGTTTCTCGCCGAGACGTTTCAGGCCATTATATCTCTCCGCCGCAGCAGACGAGACTGCGACCTTGCCTACTAAGGAACCCGATGATGAGCCGCTGGTCGGAGGGGGAAAGACGCGCAAGGAGGTTGAGGAACTGTCGACGAAGATGTTGGCAGATGTCGTCGAGTCCTTGATCGGTGCCGCATACCTCCATGGTGGGTTTGACCTTGGTGTGTCATGCGCGCAACTGTTCGGTCTAGGACTCGACTGGCACGCACTTCCTTTCTGTGTCGAAACGGCTCTGTCCCGCGTCAAGCACACCAACGAGGTATCGCCGCAGCTGAACCACGTGGAACACATATTGGGATACACGTTTCAGCGAAAATTGCTGCTCGTCGAGTCGCTCACGCACGCGAGCTACCAGTACGACGACCGAACGGTGTCGTACGAGCGCATGGAATTCCTTGGGGACGCTCTGCTCGATATGATCGTTGCCGATTACCTTTACAAGTACCCCGGAAAGGCGTATTCCCCACACGACATGCACATTCGCAAGTCCGCCGTCGTTAACACCCATTTCCTTGCGTACATCTGCTTTTGGAACGCTATCGACATTGACGCGAGTATGCCCCGTGCCGGTCCACGTGGCGGGATCGTGATACAAGCCAAGACGAACACAATTCACCTCTTCCAGTGTCTCCAGCATTCAAGTCCCGTCGTCCTCGAAGACCAGAAACTCACCTATCATCGCTACAACAAGGTCAAGGAGGAGATCGAAGCTGCGTTGACGACGGGTGCCCTATTCCCCTGGGCGGCACTCACCCGATTGCAAGCTCCCAAACTGTTTAGCGACATCGTCGAGAGTCTGATCGGGGCGGTGTACCTCGATTCGAAGGGCAACATGGATACCGTCAAAGCGCTGCTCTGGAAGTTGGGCGTCCTGAGCCATCTGGATCGTATCATACGTGACGATGTGGACGTACTGCATCCGGTGTCGCGGTTGTCTGTGTGGGCGTCGCGTCAGCACAAGGAAGTCGAGTATGTGTATACGGAAGAAAAGGGAATGGCGGTCTGCACGATCAGCGTGGAGGGACTAGAGGCGGTGAGTGCGTACGCGCAGAAGAGGGGACATGCGAGTCAGGAAGAGGCTCGGTTTGCAGCGGCGGAGAAAGCGATCTCCGAGTGGGGGGTACAGTGATCGTTGCACTGAATACCGGGACTCGGTCTATCGTGTTCAGATGTTTGACTATGGGTCGGGCAAGGTTGGAAATGGTATCATAAAGTGGACATTAAGTGGATGTACGACTGCCAAGAGGACTTAGCTTTACCAAGTTTAGCGGCCAAAGGTGTTGGAACTTTCTACGCTCTCGGACTTGAACTCCATGCACACTGGGTTTCATGTACGTCCGCGTCAATCCTGGTTTCAATCCCGTCGAAAACGGCTGTAGCTATGTTACCGTTTTCGGTGGCATGTCAAGTCGTCAAGTTCTCTCTAATTCATCCAACACACCAGACAAGCGAGTCAAAGCGACACGCACGGCATGCGTCATAGCATGAAGTATACATGGAAACAGTGCTACTTGACATTTCCGATACCCGGAAACCCAATACCTGCCAGGAAATAGTCTACAGTGACCATCATTATTGCCCCATGATTGTCACTCCAATGACATAGCTACGGAATACATTACTACCAGACGTTCTCAAGATGCATAGCATTGGGTGGCCATTTTTCTGATGACTATATCATACATTTAATCACAGCCTAAAGGTGTTTAAAAGCTCACTGAAAAACCTCGAGTGCTCATCAACTTCAGCTCTACATTCACATCATCCCATTAAAATGTACTTTGTCAAGAGCTTCATTGTCCTTGCTGCCGCCATTGCCATGGTGTCTGCTGCCACGGTTGACATGGCCAAACGCACCATAGTTTGTTCCGCCACCTGGACGAGCAGAGTGATTACTGACCTTCACTTCCCCCAGGTCCAATATAACTGCAACAACCGCATCGGTGATTGTTACCAGAACAGTAATGAACCTTTTTTTTCCGCACACGCACATCTACTGATTCAGCCATTCACCAACAGACTGCCAGCCTCACTTCCCGGATTCGAACAGTACAATGGGAACATGCTCCTATGATAAGTTTATTGGATGCCCTTGCGATAAGTGTGGTGGCGGGACTGGCTACATTGGTAGTTGCAATGAGAATGGGTGCCAAGGCATCCAGGGCACCTGCAGTGCTGGAATGTACCAGGGCTGCCCATGCAACTAAGGCATCGGATCATCGTAGTTGTCAGGGCTATTCCCCAGACGTTTCATCCTGCTTCGTCAGTATCCTGTTTACCTACCTACGTGTTTTTGTGGATCTTATTTGATCCACTTAGTTTTTTCGGATGTCCCAGCTTGGAAGTCGAAGAAAAAAAGCACAAGTGCCGTATTCTCTCTGGTAGGAGAAGATTGAAGCACTTTCCAAAGAGGACATGGCCACTATGAAATTATGGACTGCAGCGTCTGCCACGGTGATAGAAATGAGTTGGAGATACTTAGCGGATGATCGACTGTGTCTGGACTACACTGGCACGTGCCAACTGCCACCTCAGTAAGACTACATCTCCCAACCAACAAGACGGTCAACTTGAAGACCACTAACGTGCTCCACGCGACAACTGTGGCCAGAGTAGCAGACGAGTTACAGGAGCGAACTGGCACGCCGCTTGAGGGCCCGACGTCTATCATGGCTTAGAGTCAGTCTCTGCGTAACAGGAAGACTCGTCATACTTCAATTGTATTTGATCTATGTTGTTATTTCGGGCGACCCCCTTGAAAGAGTACGCAGTGGAGTTCTGAATCTCTCCCGTAGAAGAGGCGCGAAGTACTTTCCAAATGACACGCAATATCGACACGGTCGCAAAGACAGACATTGACAGTACAATTTTCGAGGGTCAGCGGCGCGTATCACATCCATCAAGATGGTAGAAGTCGCTAATGAGAACATACTAGATCGGATGCGCCCGCCAAAAAGTCTGAACCACATCACGTGATCGTCTGACACGACAAGCCAAATGGCGATCAACGAAAAGGTCGTAGCCTAACAAGGACGAAAGAATTGGCACTGTAGCACGTTGCTCAACGTCCAAGGAGCGATGAGGTAGCCAAATCAACACCTACCGAGTAGAGCTTGGTAGTCGAAAATGGTAAGGGCGATGGTACAAGACGCCAATCGGCGAGGCAGGGCGATCAACATATCTGACCGTACAGACCCGACGCTGAGCGAATTCCATACAGAGAGACAGGGAGCAACCGGGAACGGTAGTGCAATCCAAAAGAAGGGATGGCAGCTAAATCATAGGTGAGCCCAACCTTGACCCGATTCCTCCCTCTATCCCTCACTTTTTACTTCTTCCGTACCAGCAGCTGGCATATCTGGTCAAGAAATCGAAGTCGACAACCTCTATTAGTTAACTGAACGAGTGAGGTAGACGCTTATTAGGTCCGATGATCAACAGGGATTACAAGATTTCCCATGAAAATGCCGTGTGGTATACAAGCCAACAGCCAGGACTGTACATAATATGTACATGGCGGTGGCTCTGGTTGTGGGACTGTCAGCGATCGAACGGTCAGCTCGGAAACCGTCGGGTGCTTATCATTTTAGTTCTCTCCGGCTTGCTCAGAATCTAGCACTATTTATCGAAATGTGCTTTGTAAAGATCTTCTTTCTCGTCGCTGCTGCAACTTCAGTGCCTGCGATAGCTGGCATGGACAAGCGTGTCGTACGTCGCCTCTTTGTGAAAGCAGAATGGTTGCTAACTGCATCCTTCCCTTCAGGATAATTGCAACGACCTCATCGGTGACTGTTACCAGAACGGTGAACCTAAACCGCTAACATCTATTCCACCTAACGCCACGTTTTCGACAGACTGCACACCTTCATTCCCGACCACTAGCAGCACTATCGGAACGTGCACCGCGAACACGTACAGGGGGTGCCCTTGCGAGAAGTGTGGCGGCGGGATTAACAACATTGGAAGATGCTCTGAAAATGACTGTAATGGTTTCCAGGGAGTTTGTACCACTGGGATGTACCAGGGTTGCCTGTGCGACTGAGGTGGTGGTCACCGAGGTCATTTCTCGATCTCGTCAGTGTAAACATTCTACTTACTCTCAAAAAAAGGTCCAGCTTATTGCGTATGATTTCAGGGATGAGTCTTTTTCAGTTTCGAATGTGTCGTCACGGTGGCAACTTGGAAGAAAGATCCGGACAACTGGGTTTATGATCGACGTCGTGTTCGTCAAGTTTGTAGAAAATGTTCCTCGTTGGTTGGGTTGCGAAGGTTTGTTGGTTGGGCATTGTTTGGTGTACGCGGCGGAGGATCGATATGCGTTGCTCTACTTGTTGGTACGATGCGTATTCCGATCAAGAATGGACATCGTGTAAGGACACCTCTGATGTTGTCGCACAGAACGAACGAGGAGCAAGGTAGTTGAATGACGGGTTCTCCCAGAGGTTAGGAGCCTCATGATACCATTGGTATCACGCGACGGGACTGGCAAAAGGTTAGCACTTACCACTAGTCGAGTAGTAAGCGGAAGGGCTTGGTGGATCAGCACCAGGACTTCGAGTTGGCGGGACGGGGGTCCCACTGCCTCTACCAATCATATGGGTCGTCATCGACTGGCTGTGTGAGCATGAACCAGTCGCAGTGTCGGACGACTCGGCAGGAGAACGATCTCATGATAGATAAAAAGAACTGTCGTCATTCAGTTATCCGTTTGTAAGGTTTTCGTCGCGGACCTCGAGTACCTTACGGGATACATCAGCACCCGCATTCGCCAAGGGGGGGACGGCTAGGTGCGAAAAAAAAGCTAACAAACGCTGTATTCAAATTCTAGTTACAATCCGACGAACTGGTGTTGGGTAAATATTGAGTTGCGTGTGCGTAACTCCCTCAAACTGACACGTACACATACTCTGTACACGAGCACCGCGCATTCATTCCGTTGAGAGCCATTCCTTGCAGAGCGATTCGCTAAAATTCCAACTCCAACTCGATCTAATGGAAAAGTGTCAGGATGTGCGAGGAAGCCACGAGGAAACGACTTGCCTGAGAAACC
>JBBPTZ010001253.1:0-10545 GCA_038094315.1 Phylloporus cf. tubipes
GAACTCGCCGCCTGTCAAGCCACCAACCCCCACCCCCGTCCTGATCCAGAACTCCCAGAATGCATGCGCACTCAAACCGATCCTGTCCTCCCCCATTCTCATACTCGCTTTGAAGACACCTGTTTCGTCTGTCATCGCTTAGGACACCAAAGGAAGGACTGTCAACGCTACCAGTGTCCTCATTGCGTCGCCTGGGCCCCAGGCCATCCCCAAAGTCGTTGCCCTCTCCGTCGCCACCCAAACTGTCACACCTCCCATTCATCGTCGTCGTCTTCTTCCAATCGTCGCTCTTGCCACACATCTCTTGGTTCCTCCCTCCCCGTCCACCCCGAACCTTCCGACACTGGAGCTACCGTCGCCCCATTCACCTTCCTCCCCGAAAGGGGATTGACCTCCGCTGAAACCCGTAGGCTGTTAGGTCAGCGACCTCCTACCCCTCCCTTCGCTCCCCAACCCGCAGAGGACATCGAAGACAACACGGCCGACCCCATCTCTGACTACGGCAACTACCACGACTTCCACGACCCGGAGGCACGTGCAAACATGTGTGGATCCCCCGGTGGATGTGGACTTGACGATTTTTAGCAGTCCTCATGGCTACTTCGGACATAACAGGGGGGTAATGTTACAATCCGCCCCTATTCTTCTTCTTTCTCTCACGGACACTGTTTCCTTTTTCCTCTACGATGACTCCTTTCCCACCCATCGGCCGATATTACTCATCACTTCCTAGTCATCGTTTCCTTCCCACCTATAGCACTTTCCCCTCTAGTTTAGTCATGATTCTTCTACATTGTTCTACAACATTCCTTTCCTATCTCAACGATAGTTTCCTTTTTCTTCCTTGGTCTGTGCGCATTCCCTTTCCCCTTAAATACTGGTCGCACGCACACATGTAACCTAAGCTATTTCTACTTGGGAATACACCAAGCTGATTGCCTACTACGAGTCCATCTCGTCATTCGCCTAGCCAACCTCCTCAACCTCTTGCTCCGCCCTCCTTCCAGTCCTTCTAGTCAGGCCAACGCCTCTAGACATCTCCGCGTCTGGTCTAGCATACGCTTCCATCGACGTCGTCTCGTACCCAAGTCTACGCTCGCCTCCACCCGAGTCAAGTGTAACACTATGAAACCTAAGACCAATACTATGCCAAGACCAATGATGCTCATATCATGAATTAGATAATCCAAGGAGATTTCCAGTACATTCCTAACACCACAGTGGCTCACCTTACCACTGCCATAAAATTAGCCATTACTGCCAAGAAGGCCAAACACAAGGCCACCCTATCACCTGAGTATGTCCAGTTCACTGATGTATTCACCAAAGAAACCACCAACCATCTCCTCCATCCCAACCCTATGACCATGCCATAAACCTTAATGAATCCTTCATTCCAAAGATTGGGAAACTCTACCCCTTGACTCCCAATGAATGTAAAGCCACTGAGGACTTTCTCCAGGAAAATCTAGACACCAGCAAGATTAGCCCATTTAATTAGCTGTTACAATCACTTTATTTTACCACTATTTTTTACTAATTTTTCCTGCTATTCTACAAGTCATATTGCATTCTTTATGCAATATCTACACTTATCCTAGCATAATATTCCTAAACAAGACTTAGCCAACACTAGTCAAGACAAGTCATGAAGGCAATGCATGGCAGTGTAAGGCTGTGCAACTACCTGTGCTAAAGCAGTGCCAAATGGGCCTAAAACAGCTGTGCTTGGCTATACCTGGGCAGTGCATGGCTGTGCAAACCCATACAACCTCAAGGTAGCAGCATAATACAGATAAATGCCTCATGGTAATCTTCATGGCTGACTCATCCATCCCAATATAGAAGGCAAGTATGAAGCACAAGTCATAACCACTCAACACAACCCAGAAATACTAGGACTATGCAATAGATACTAGTGCACACCCTAGTTCCTGAAGTTCTATTAGTTGCATGCATACCCCTCATGTTCACTGGCACAGGATATTGTAGATATAGCATACATGAATGTAAATAATAGAAAGAGTATATACATAAAGGCCAAGGGTGAGCACTAGGATTTTCCCTAATCTTGTTCTCTTGAAGATTTTCTAGCCCTACTAGCATCTTCATCTATAAGGCTTACTACTTGCTCTGGTAAGCAATTGGTCCTAGCAGGCTAGTCATTTCAATCAACTGCATCAAATAATATGGGTCCTGTTTTGCAAACTCTTAACTCATGGCCATGGTGTGAAAAATCACCACCTCCACCTTTCTTGCTCAAGAAGCAGCTTTCTCCAAGCTGAAACCCACACTCTACAATACTTTGAATATGCATCCATTTTCACCAACAGTGCAATTATGCCACTATCCCTGCCACAACCCTATGACCACACAATTAACCTCACCAACTTCTTCATTTCTAAAATAGGGAAACTCTATTCCCTCACCCCTGATGAACACAAAGCCACAAACAATTTCATTGATGAACACCTTCAAATGGGCAAGATCTGCCCTTTGAAATCACCACAAGCATTCCACTTTTTCTTCATCAAGAAAAAAGATGGCAAACTCTGTCCCTGCCAAGACTATAGATACCTCAATGAGCATACAATTCAGGATGCCTATTCACTTTCCCTCATCTCCAATCTTATTGATAAACTCAAAGGAGCTAAATATTTCTTGAAGTTTGACATCAGGTGGGGGTACAACAATGTCTCCATCAAGGAGGGCAACCAATGGAAAGCTGCCTTTATTACCCACTAAGGCCTGTTTGAACCTACTGTTATGTTTTTTTAGCATAACTAACTCCTCTTTCAGGTTCTAGTGGTTCATGAATGACTTATTCTCAGACCTCATTGCCAAAGGATGGCTTGCCATCTATATAAATGACCTCCTTATCTTCTTGGACAATAAAGCAGAACATAAAAAATGAACCAAGAAGGTTCTACAATGGATGAAGGAACTCCAACTTCATCTCAAGCTGGAAAAGTGCACCTTCTCAGCCAAGAAAGTTGAATACCTTGGTATAATTATCCATCCTGGAAAAATCACCATGGACCCTGTCAAGCTTGCCAGTATTACAAACTGGCCCACCCCCACATGTGTCAAAAATGTTTGCTTTTTCCTCAGGTTCACAAACTTCTATCACTGCTTCATCCCCCACTATTCCAACATCACCTGACCACTCCTAGATCTCACCAAGAAAAACCAGCCCTGGGCCTGGTCCACTTCCTGTCAGCATATGTTTGACAAACTCAAATGTTGTTTTACCTCCAAACTTATTTTTTACATGCCAGACCTCTTTAATCCTTCACCATTGCTACCAACACCTTCAAACACACCTCCAGAGGTGTACTCCTTCAACATGACTCAAACAGTGAATGGCACCCATGTGCCTACATTTCCCAGACATTTGGGTCTGCTAAATGAAATTATAATATCTATGACAGAGAACTTCTTGCTATCATGCATGCTCTCTCTACCTGGCACCACTACCTCCTCAAATCTGTTACTACAGTACAGGTCTTCACCAATCATCAAAACCTTATTTATTTCCACCAACCCCAGAAATTTAACTGCCAACAAGCATGTTTGTTACGGTCGTGCTGTTACATCAGTCTGTTTTTCTCTTTTCCTTCGCTTATTCCGACCCTGGCCCCTGTTGGGAGCACTACCTCTTTATTGTATCGCTGAACCAGCAGCTTCTCTATCCCGCCTTCTGGCCAGATGCCGTTCCTTCAGATACTACTGGAACTGGCCCCGGACTTCTTTCATGATCATTCCGTATGCTTCTATGGACAGCCCTCTCTCCTCCGTCGTTTCTCTCATAATGGCGTCATCTCCCCGATACATTCACACTGACTCATATGCACTTACTCATCCACAGTAGTTCTGTCCACTTCCATGGACTTCTGTTGATTACGTATGAACCAGTACTTATACCGTTGCTGCATGTACCTTAGTCTTCATTCTTGATCTGCACAATCTAGTGTCACATCTTGAACCACCCCCAGACTTCTCTTAGCCGCTGCACGCTACTGAAGTGCACTGTGAGTTTCTAGGCAACTCCTAGAGAACCTCCCTCGTATACCTCCGACCTGACGACCGATCCATCGTCCGAACCCCCACGTTGAACCTCAGCAACCCCCGACATTCCGGATCTCCTTGTTCATGACGCTATGCATAACAATGTTGGCTCCTTGACCTTTCTAAGTTCAACCTCAAATTCACCCATATATCCAGAAGCCAACTGGGCACTGTTACAGTTGCTCTATATAACTTAATGCTTCTTATGATTAACTTATCCTCTTTCTTTTACTCTTTATTTATTTTTAGACTTTAAATTGTATCCAAACCTGGGAGAGCCCCTATCCTCAAACTATAACATTGTATACTTGGACTCTATCCAGTACCCACTCCTTTTAAAGCAAGCAGCCTGCCTTTTATAGATATATGACTTTTCTTTATAGTAAATACTGGATACACTCCTCATCCAGAGCTATACCCATTCTTTTATGGTAACTGTACCCACTACCATGTGGTATGTGCATGCCTTTCACTTCCTTTCCATTCTATGGCTATGCTGCCATATCCTCACAATATGTGCATAGCATGATTTATGTTCCCCATTTCTTTTACTCATGTTTCTCATTTCCATTGAACACACCTTGATGGCATGTTGCACAGTATGTTTACATGGACAAACATGTACAAATACTGTAAAGTAGTATTTAAAGCCCTAAGACAGCCTCCATCAAACCTCAATCAGGTTCTTCTGGAGTTTTCCCCATAACTTCTGCCTACTCAATTACTTTCAGTCTAAAATATCTAGTGCCAACCTGTGAATGCTATGCATTTTGGGTTGTTTCAGGCATCCCTAATGCCCTATCTCACCACCCCAACCACTTCCCAACTACCAACATGAACAACAAAAACATCACTCTTTTCTCTTCTAAACAGTTTGTTAACTTCATCAACACTGAACTTGTTGTAAAGGTTGCACAATCCTCAGAGTCTGATCCCCTCATCTTCCAATCTCTTTACTTCCTTCTTGGTGAAGTTCCCACCAGATTCTGTTCTTACCTTTCAGACTGGCAATATAATGCCAGTATCCTTACCTACCAAGGATGGATTTATATCCTGGACTCCCCTGATCTCCATCACTCTGTTGTTCAAAGACATCATGACCATCCCACTACTGGCCATCCCAGATATCTTAAAATCCACCAGCTTGTTGCCAGTGAATTCTGGTGGCCTGAACTTGCCACATTCATCCACAAGTATATAGAAGGCTATGCTGTATGTCAGCAAAACAAAACAAACATGCACCCCATGCATCCTCTTTTATCCTCTATCTCCTCCTTTGCCACCCACCTCTTCCAACAGATCTCCTGCAATTTTATTACTAATCTCCCCCTTTCTGATGGCTTCAATATCCTATTGGTCATGGTCAACCATGGGCTTATGAAGGGGATAATTCTATGCCCAACTAAGAAAATTATTAACACTTTGGGCATTGCTGCTCTTTTTCTTTCCAAAGTCTACTTTTGCTTTGGCCTATATAACAAAATCATCTCCAATTGAGGTCCTTAGTTTGCTTTCACCTTTTCCAAAGAGCTCAACAAGATACTGGGCTACAAATTTGCCCTCTCCACCATCTACCACCCATAAACTAATAAAGAAACAGAATGTGTGAATCAAGAAATCAAAACATATCATCAGATCTTCTGTGGCACCAACCTCTCTTCTTGGATGCAATTCATTCCTCTAGCCAAATTCATCCACAACCACCATCCTCATTCCATCACTGGCAACTCCCCATTCCATTTCATAATAGGATACAAATTCCACTCCTTATCCATGATCATCATGGAAACAAACCTTTTTGCAGTTGAAGACTATCTCTATACTCTCACCATTATATGCAATGAAGCACTGGCCATTCACAAACTAGCCCACCAAATCATAAAAGCTTGGAATTTCTGGAGCTTTACATCTTTCACCAAAGAAGACAAAATCTGGCTAGAAGCCAGAAACCTCAAACACTCCATCACCAACACAAAGTTTACCCTGAAATGAGAAGGTTCCTTCATTGTCACCACCATTCTCTTCCCCATCATATACCAACTCTAACTCCCACAAATGTGGAAGATTTATAATATGTTCCATGCTTCCCTCTTATTACCTTATCATAAAAACCCTGTACACAGCCAGAATTTCCCTTAACCCTCTCTGGAATTAATAGAAGGTAAAAAACACTTCAAAATAGAACATATTATATGACATTATGGCCACCTGTTGGCACACCACTATTTGATCCACTGAAAAGGATATTTCATAGTGGAAGACTCTTGGCTCCCAGAAATAGAACTCCAATTGGCCTTTAAAATCCTGGATGCCTATAAAAAGTTGCACCATCTCATCTTTCCCCCCAAACCCAAATCCAAATAACCCACTAACTACATATCTTACAATCATGTCTGCACCTCCTGCTTACTTTTCCCCTACCAACCTTACCAACCTTACCCTCCCTGCCTTCAGCCACCATCTCACTGATGTCTCCAAAGACAACAACATCCTTCTCAGCCTCATGCTCTCAGACCCATGCTACCCCCTTTCTATCAACCATATTCTCAACATGGGTTCTCCTCTTGATCACTTGGTCAGAGCCCATGGCCACATCCTCACTCTAGAGGTCTTTCTTCACTATTCCCTATTTACTAGCAAGAAAACCATTCCCACCAATTTAACCCTAGCCATTTTGGTTGCACATACCAATCTCACCCAACTTAAAAACCACCTTATTGCCACTTTCAATCAATTATTCATGATAGATCTCTGCCACAACATAGACCAAATCCTCCAAGCCCATGCTGGCATTCCCTCCAATTGCAATATTCCTGCCCTGCCCAGTCTTCTCATCCCTGTCCACCCTCCTTGTCCCCACCCTTCCTATCCTTCCTCACCTTTGGCCTCATCAGAACCTCTCACACTTGCTAAACTCACTGCTGTTACCTCCACAAAATAGGAATCATGTCCATCCACCAAGCTACCTATGCTCATGCATATTCAATATGACTCTGTTCTCCCCCACTCCCATGCCCACTTCAATGACACTTGCTTTGCATGTCAGCACCTTGGCCACATCTGCAAAAACTATCATGAATATCAATACCCCTACTGCCTTGCCTGGGTCCCAGGCCATATCCAAAGTCAATCCCCCACCAAACATTACTCATTCCAATAATTTTCAAAGTCATTCTCATCATCTTTCTTTGCCCATTGTTCCCATCAGACCTCTTTCAGATCTACCCTTTCCATAGACACTGAACTATCTGACACCAGAGCAACCATTGCCCCCTTTGTTTTTCTTCCTGAACAGGGATTGATTTTTATTAAAATCTATAGGCTCTTAGGTCAGTGACTCCCCACTCCACCTTTCTCTACCCCACCCAATGATGACAATGACTTTGATAACACCACCAACCTCATCTCCAACTATAGCAATTGCCATAACTTTCATGATACCAAAGCATGTGCCAACATGTGTGGATCTCCTGGAGGGCACAGTTTAGATTTCTAGTAGTCCTTGTGGCTATATCAAACATAACAAAGGGGTAATATTACAACTCACCTCTTTTCTCTCTTCTCTTTCATAGACTACCATTTTTCTTTCTTTACACTAACTCACTCTTCCCCAACAGCCAATTAGTCAACACTTGCTTGTTATTATATCCTCCCCCACCAGTAGTATTTTCTTCTCATTCTTAGTCATGTTTCTTTAATAGCATTTCATGCTATTCCTTTCCTATCTCAATAATAGTTTCCTTTTACACTCTTGGTCCATGCACACTCCTTTTCACTTAAATACCAGTTGCACATATAGCTATACCTTAAGCTAGTTCTACCTAGGTTTTCCCTACAATCCACTTAGTTTTACAACTTCCAATTCATTTGGTTATTCAGCTAGCCTCACTTCCAAGCACCTCCTTGTCCCAATTCATCCACTTGCTGCCCTAGTCAGACTTATGTCTCTAGATACTGTTACGATTCTTTCTTTCCTTTTACGCTTGTCTTCCCATATATTACTTAGCCAATCCCAGTGATATGTTGGATGCTCATTTCCTTTCAGCTGGTTACAACAATACCTAGTTTCCTTATCTTCCAATAACCATTTGCATGCTAACTGGCTTCCTTCCATTCACTCTCACCTATCTTGTTTCATAGATGCTTTGTCATGAATGTTCCACAATATTCCATGACCTTCCACTTCTGCTTATGTCATCTTCATTTCCTCTTAGTATATAAACCCACCCTTCCTGTACTGTAGCTTCTCACACTTGTCTTTCTCATACTACCACTTGAATTCAAGCGCCCCCTTGCCTTGTCCCTAAGCCACACTTAGGCCTTGTCTCTCCTAAGTCCCAAGCCTACTTTTGAGTGGCTTCTATGTTGCTTCAACTGTCATCATTGTGCAACACCACTTTGTCCCTCAAAACCCCTTGGCATCTTCAAGGTCCCCTCCCTGTGTATCACAACAGACATTAGTCACTGGGAAATCCCTTGGTGTTACGGTCGTGCTATTGCGTCAGTCTGTTTTCCTCTTTTCCTTTGCCTACTCCGACCCGGGCCCTTGCTGGGAACACTACTTATTCGTCGTATCGCTGACCCGGCAGCTTCTTTACCCCACCTTCTGGTCAGACGCCGTTCCCTCTAGTCCTACCGGAACTGACCCCGGGTATTTTCCTTGATACTTCCGTACGCTTCCATGGACAGCCTTCCCTCCTCCGCCGCTTCTCTCACAACGGCGTCGTCGTTCCGCCTCTTTCACACTGACATATACGTAGTGACTCATCCGCAGTAGTTCCGTCTGTTTCTACGAGTTTCTGTTGCTTACGTACTGTTAAGTATTTATACCATAGCTGCCTGTACCTGTAGTCTCATTCTTGATCTTCGCAATCTAGCGTTGTATCTAGAACTAACTCCCGGACCTCTACGAGCCACTGTACGCTCCTGAGCTACTCTGTAAGTTCCTAGGCGATTCCTAGTGAACTCCCCTCGTACACCTTCGACCCGACGACCGGCCTGTCGTCCGCACCTTCGGATTGAACCTCGGTCGCGTCCGACGTTCCGGATCTACGTTCGCAACGCTACGCGTAACACTTGGACTCTTCGCCCTTCACCCTTTGTCCTTAGGTCTTACGAGACTATGTTTGCCCCTTCCTGGGTCGAATGTAACAGATACCTTCATATTCTAGTCAAGCACCTATTTCTAAAAGATGTTATCCTTCATCTCCCAGGTCTACACCTGTCCCTACCTGGGCCAAGTGTAACAGATATGATATCCAGCATAAGTACTGTGTATCCACCAATAAATAGTAGATCCTTTTCTTGATGGCTTTGCATAAAGTTGGTTATTTGTTCTCTATGTTTAGATAACATTGATATGCCTATGTTTTCTTGTTAATGTTCAATGCCCTGATAAGCCACCCCTAGATGATGACCTTGTAGAGCTTTTCTGAGGACTACTAGAAAGTAAAGGTGAGCTTGTCTTTCATTATTTGAGACTGGCCACTGCTTGGCATTCTGTAGTAAATGATCTTTGCAATGACCCTGCACTCCCTGAACTTCTGGAAAATCTTGTAATTGGGCTCATTAAGGCACCCCCTTTTCCATTTTCAATCTTGTTGAATAAGGAAATTTTGCATGAGCTCTTTTCACAGGTTCCAGACATGCTAGGGAACAGTGAGGCTTTTTTTTTTGAGTCAATTTTTGTCCCTTGGGATGCTCTACTCTATGAAAAACAATACTAAGCTAGATACAAAGGGGAATCTATGCTCCACCACTTCTCTGATCACTTGAATGCCCTAATGAGTGGGCATAAGGCCTTTCAATAGTCCTATCATTTTTGCTAACAGTTTTATGTGTGCCAATTTTCTGAATCAGCAGTGACCATGTATGGTTTCCAATATGTGGGTAGAAGCTGCTGGTGTATACTATGAATAACATCTACTTAGACTACTCCAGGGAGTGGCCAGGTATTGTAGAAATAGAATAATGGTGTGAAATATAAAGGTGACATATATGTTTACACATCCTGGTGCCAGTGGTTGTCCTATGGTCAAGATTGATGTGACCTTTCCTCCATATGACAAGCATGGTGTGGGGGTGTGTTTGTTTACTGAAAGGCTTTTAGTGTGTGTAGTGGTATAGGGGTTTGCCTATGTTGTGAGAGTTAGCCATTGTGTCACATCCATGTTGATATCTCTCTTGTTGTGAGTGGGAATTGTCTGGTTGTGTTGAGATAGTTGAGAAGTGGTGGCAGCACTAAAGGCTTTGAGAGTAGAAAGAGTATATTGTGGATGGAATGATATAGCTTGTGTTCTAGGATTCCATGTGCCTTTACAAATTGTGAACATTCTAATAGGTAATGCTTTAGAGCCAGTTTGGGAACACAGATTCTTTTATTGAATTTGTTTGGTCTGGAATTCAAAAATCAGCATAGTCTCCTAGGATTGAAATGGAGACAAATGGTTTCCAAACCTTCTTTTTCCTTGTACCCTA
>JBBPTZ010001254.1:0-10537 GCA_038094315.1 Phylloporus cf. tubipes
CGCCATTTGCACGCTAACCGGTCTCTTTCCATTCGCTCCACTTATCCTTTGTCATAGACGCTTTGTCATGAACGTTCCATCGCGTTCCATGACCTTCTCTTCTCTGCTTATGTCATTCTCTTTCCTCTTACTATATAAACCCGCCGTTCATGTACTTTTATCTCTCATGCTTGTCTTTCTTGTACTTCCACCTGAATCCAAGCGCCCCTTTGTCTCGCTCCCTTAGCCGTGCTAAGGCCTCGTCCTCTCTAAGTCTTAGGTCGCCTTCTGATTGACCTCTGTGTTGCTTCGACCGTCGTCGTTGCGCAACACCACTTAGTCCTTCGTCGCCTCAACGCCCTTGAGGTTCCACCGACTCCCTGCGTATCGCAACAGTCGCCTGTCACTAGGAATTCCCTAGGACACTTCGCCCCTCGCCCCTTCGCCCACGCTTGGTCCTCAGGTCCTTCAAGACTACGCTAGTCCCTACCCGGGCCTATCGTAATACATTCTGTAATAATCTGTACTAATGCTGTCATATGCTGTAAAGTCTTACAGTCTGAGCTAAAGAGTGCATTTTGCAGATGAAGATTGTTACAGTTGTGCTCTTACATGTGTTGGTATTCCTTTTTTCCTTCTCCTACTCCAATCCTGGCCCTTGCTGGGAACACTACTTATTTGTCATATCACTGACCCAGCAATGTCTCTATCCTATGTTCTGGCCTTAAACTGTTCCTTCGGTTCCTACCGGTAAAGATCCCAGACTTACTTTGTAATCTTCTCATATGTTTCTATGGACAGCCTCTCCTTCCAGTCACCTCTCTCATGACAGCCTTGTGTCCCCATATCTTCCCATATTACTCATATGTATTAGTCACTCCGTGGTAGTTCCCTTTGCTTCCATAGTGTTCTACTGCTTATGTATACCCAAGTATATATATCACTGCTGCATGTACATTAGAACTCATTCTTGATCTACACAATACTAGCATCATATCTTGAATCACTCCCCCGGATCTCTTTGAGTCTCTGCATGCTCTAGAGTCACTCTGTGTGTTCCAAGGCCTCCCTCTTGAGAACCCCCTTCACCCACCTTTGTATTACCTTCAGTCCAGTCGTCAGCCTCCCCCATCGTCCGACATCCCCTTCAGTTGAACATTGGCTACTCCCATTGTTCTGAATCTACGTTATGTTGGAAATCTAACATTTTATACTTAGCATTTTCTGATTTCACTTCATATGATTTATTGGTTACATTACAATAACCCTTTTTGATGTTAACTATCATTAACGTTTCAGACTCTTTCTTTTTCAATTCATGTATCATCATGCTGATGTTACATCCTTCTAGAACGTTCCATATGAGTCCTTATGACTCATATTGTGGAGCAGTGAAGCTAGTGCTCCACTTATTTGAAATACAAGGCTATGCCTGTCAATTGATGATGCAATAGGACACCAATGGCAGTTAGCTCTCACTTTATTTAAACTCAGACAATACACAGATACAAACAGTATTCCCTTAGTATATAAGAAGCCCATGTATAGTCTTTCTAAGCTTTAACTGAGCTTACATCTCTTCCACTCTCACTACTTGAGAAGACCACCTAAGTTCTTTGAACGCATCTCAGCCCTATTAGTGAGTATCTCTCCCTTACTGCTCCCTTGGCTGTTGTCTTTGCACCATTCAGAAAGTAGCGCTTCTGAAACATTGCAACACTCCACGTAACAAAGATCACACAGTACTACCATTAGAGCTAGTTTGGTAGCAGTCAGAATCCATTCAAAATCCAATTTCAGCTTGTGTATGTTTGCATACCTAAACCCAACATTTAGTCAAAGAGCAAACTATGAGGACCTATGAATCACTTCATCAATTATCAATATGACCAGCATTCATCCACATCAAGTAGACACCAGGTGTTGGCAGGTTCACCAGTATCTACTCACTGTTTGCACTCAACTTCAGATACTCTCCCATTCAATGGCCAAAGTAATCCATACAGAGAACCATCCACAAGCCAAATGGACCATGGAGGAGGTAACCATCCTTGTGGACCATGTCCATAGTCATCATTCTGAGTGCGGTGATGGGTCTAACCTGAAAAGTTCCACAATTTCAGCGATTCTTGAAAAGCTCAAGCCTATTTATTCTATCAGAAAGCCAAAGGATTCCAGCAGTGTCAAGTACAAGTGGAGGACGGTACACTACAACCCCTTAGATTCATATGTAACTAATCATATATTGTAGTTAAAGAATACTATGGATCTTATTGATGAGTGGCTTGAATAGTCCGGTGTCCCAGGCTGGGACCCCATGTATGATGCAAATATTCAAGACTTGGATGCACATGTAGTGCAGCACTTCAATGTATTCTGTGCAAAAAAGATATAGATCACACTGATTATATCCTATTGTACTGACATCATTTGGCTAGAATCATGTGTCCTTCAAAGAGTTTCACAACAAGGGATGGGAGTACAAAGAGAAGATGGAGGCAATTTGGCCACTTACTGGTACATCAGGTGACCGTTGTTACGATTCCTCCTTTTTCTCCCTTTATACGCTTGTCTCCTAGTACTTCCTAGCCCACCCCAGCGATGCGTCGGACGCTCTTTCCATTCGACCGGTTATTACTATACCCGTACCCCTTATCCTCCAATCGCCATTTGCACGCTAACCGGTCTCTCTCCATTTGCTTCACTTATCTTTTGTCATAGACGCTTTGTCATGAACGTTCCATCACGTTCCATGACTTTCTCCTCCTTGCTTATGTCATCTTCTATGCCCTTCATATATAAACCCGCCACTCATGTACTTTTACTTCTCACGCTTGTCTTTCTTGTACATCCACCTGAATCCAAGCGCCCCTTGTCCTGCCCCTTAGCCGTGCTAAGGTCTTGTCTCTCTAAGTCTTAGGTCTTCTTCTGATAGACCTCTGTGTTGCTTTGACCGTCGTCGTTGCGCAACACCACTTCGTCCCCAGTCGCCTCAACGCCCCTTGAGGTCCCACGACTCCCTGCGTATCGCAACAGTTGTCCGTCACTAGGAATTCCCTAGGACACTTCGCCCTTTGCCCTCTCACCCTCGCTTGGTCCTCAGGTACTTCAAGACTACGTTAGTCCTTACCCGGGCCTATCGTAACACAATCAGAGCGCGGGTGTCGACAGTTTTAAGCGTATGCGATGGTTCTATGAGTTGAACGGGGATCTCCATAGATTTCGCGGCAAGGGATACTAATACAGTTTTACGCTTATGGGAAGGAGGTACTCACGTCGATCGAGGCTCCTGCTTTAAAAACCCGAGGAGGGTGCGGTGAAAGAGACTTGACGGACGATCGCTTCATCGTCGTCATCCTTGAGTTCTGGAAGATCTTCTTCGACTTCTACAACCCGCGTTTTGGCCACAGGTTTGGCGGGCGAGGTGAACACAGGGCAGGCTGTGCTAGAGTGTCCTGCCTTGCGGCATCGGAAACAGAGGTTCTTTTCAATGCAGCGCTTTCGTTCTTCGGGGGTGAGTTTACCGATGCGGACCACGTCGACATCCATGGCATTGGGATCCTTATCTGGCTGGGAGCGACTAGAAGGGGTAAGGGACTGGTAGTTTTGACGAAAGGGATTGGTGTGTCGTTTGGCGATTTCGTTGGCACGATCCCATTGGGTTAGGAACGTGACAGCCTTCTTGTACCATTCGTCGATGGTGGTAGGGGGGGTGTCCATGGAGAAGATTCGCTTCATCAAGCGATCCGGGATACCGGCAGAGTAGAAGCCGATAAGGACATTTTGGTCGGTGATGCCCGAAAGGGCAACGTGGTTCTGGAATTGAGCGTTGTACTCGGTGATGGTAGGGGAGTATACCCCCTTCTTGTAGACCATGCGCGTGGTGGTCAGCCAGGCGATGGTGGTGTTGACCAGATCATGGTGTTTGAAGCTGGCATTAAAGGCTTTAACAAAGTCGAGGAAGGTACCGAAGGTGACAGTTGCGCCAGCGATACAGTTTTGGCGAAAGGTAGTGGCCCAGGTAAGGGCAGATCCCTTGGTCATGTATGAGAGGGCGAAGGCGACCATTTTAGCGTCTGAGTCGTAGACGGCTTTGTTGACTTCCAGGTAGAACTGGACAGATTGGAGCCACTGAGTGGCATTGGCAAAGTCCCCATCGAAGTTGGAAGGGGTTCCCAGACGGAGTTCCGTGGGTTTGGTAGTCATGGTAGGGGTCGAGGGGCGAGCAGGTGATGGTGGGTGAGTGAAAAGTTGGAACAAGGTACCGGTTTGGGCAATAGGCGTAGGTGAAGGTGGAGTGGGGGCACGGGGAAGGTTCAAGTGGCCTAAGTTATGGGCAAGGGTTTGAGAGAGCTCACGTGAGATGGTTTGCTCTTCCTGGGTAAGAAGTTCTTCGTCAGATGAGGTAGACGGCGATGCAGGTGATGAGTATTCAGAGGCAGTGGGTTCCGAGTGTTCAGAGGGGTATCGTGGAGGGATTCTCCAACGATCGAAGTGCGAGGGTAGACAGGAAATGGTGGACTATATGGCAATAGCCACGGAGAGAAGACGCTTGTTTTATGTTACGATAGGCCCGGGTAGGGACTAGCGTAGTCTTGAAATACCTGAGGACCAAGTGAGGGCGAGGGGGCGAAGGGCGAAGTGTCCTAGGGAATTCCCAGTGACGGACGACTGTTGCGATACACAGGGAGTCATGGAACCTCAAGGGTGTTGAGGTAACAAGGGGCGAAGTGGTGTTGCGCAACGACGACAGTCGAAGCAACACAGAGGTCTATCAGAAGAAGACCTAAGACTTAGAGAGACGAGACCTTAGCATGGCTAAGGGGACTGGACAAGGAGGCACTTGGATTCAGGTGGATGTACAAGAAAGACAAGCGTGAGAAGCATAAGTACAGGGACTGCAGATTTATATACCAAGAGAAAGGAAGATGACATAAGCGAAGAAGAGAAAGTCATGGAACGTGATGGAACGTTCATGACAAAGCGTCTATGACAAAAGATAAGTGGAGCCAATGGAAGGAGGCCGGTTAGCGTGCAAATAGCGATTGGAAGATAAGGGGTACGGGTGTAGTAATAACCGGCTGAAAGGAATGAGCGTCCAACGCGTCGCTGGGATGGGCTAAGAGATACAAGGGGACAAGCATATAAAGGGAGAAAAGAAGGAATCGTAACAGAAGGTGGGAGGGGAATTGGTCATGCCAAAGAACATGACCATTGATTCAAAGAGTCCTCTGTGGGTAATGAATGCGGCCTTCCATTGGTCGCCTTCCTTGATGTGGACATTGTTATAGCCCCATTGTACGTCAAATTTGAAGAAGTGTTTGGCCACTTTGAGTTTATTGATAAGGTTGGAGATGAGGGGGAGTGGATAGGTGTCTTGGACTGTGTGTTCATTGAGGTAACAATAGTCCTGGCAGGGTCTGAGTTTGCCGTCCTTCTTGACAAAGAAGAATGGTGAGGCTTGGGGAGATTTGGAGGGGTAGATTTTTCCGGATTTAAGGTGTTCATCGATGAAGTCGTCTGTGGCTTGGTGTTCATCCAGGGAGAGGGGGTAGAGTTTCCCTATCTTAGGGATGAAGGATTCAATGAGGTTGATTGCGTGATCATAAGGTCGCGATGGGGGGAGCAGGGTATTGGCATCGTCGGCAAAGACAGATGCATATTCGGAGTACTGTGGGGGAAGGGTAGGTTTCGGCTTGGAGAAGGCAGCTTCCTGGGCAAGGAGAGTGGAGGTGGTGATCTTTCGCACCGTGGCCATGAGTTGGGGGTTGGCAAAGCGGGATCCGCATTATTTGATGCAGTTGATCATATAAACGAAACAGGCTCTTTCCATGAATCATTCCAGTAATTCAGCGTTGAGATAGCAGCAGAGGCCTTCCATCTCTTGAGAGTCAAGGGAGGTATGTTTGGAAATCTGGGGTTTGGGGGAGGGGGGAGTGGGTTGGGAGTTTTTGGATAGGTGCGAGGTGTGGGCGGCAAGGTGGGAGAAGGAGAGATCAAGGGATTGGTCTCTTGCTGGATCAATGGTGACAGTGCCTTTCTTCCAGTTGATGCTGGGGTTGGTAGCAGCAAACCAGGGGTGTCTAAGGATAACATTTTCCTTTCTGCCATTCATTACATAGAAGTGGATTTTCTGGGTGATGTCGCTGATTTTTACAAAGATGATAGCTTCGTAGTGGCATTCCATGTTGGTGGATTTGTTAGCATTTCAGATGAGAAAGGGGGTGGGAAGTCTCTTGGTGGGGACACAGTTTCTTTTGACAAAGTCCCAATCGATGCAGCAGATCTGGGCGCCGCTGTCTAGGAGGGCGGTGGTTTCAACGACTTTTAAGGTGTTCTCGGACGTGATGAATTGAATCGGAATGTACAGGGAGTGAGGTTTCAATTCAGTCTGAGATATGGTTACATTGAGTATGGAACCTACTTGCATTGGGAAGTGCTTCCTGTCTAAAAATCCTGCTGGTACTTAGCAAGGGTGGAGTCCAGATTGCTGGAAAGTCGTCCGATAATGACTTCTTCCATTGACTTCTTGTATGGAAGCCATAGTGTTACGATTCATCTTTTCTTCCTTGTTACGCTTGTCTCCGTGTACTACTTAGCCCATCACAGCGATGCATTGGACGCTCATTCCTTTTGGCTGGTTACTCCCTTACCTGTTTCCCTTATCCTCCAATAGCCATTTGCACGCTAACCGGCCTCTTCCCATTCGCTCCACTTATCTCTCTACATAGATACTTTGTCATGCACGTTCCATCACGTTCCATGACCTTCCTTTTCCAGCTTATGTCATCTCTCTTTCCCTTGGTATATAAACCCACTACTCCTGTACTTTTACTTCTCACGCTTGTCTTTCTCGTACTTCCACCTGAATCCAAGTGCCTCTTCGCCTTGCTCCCTTAGCCATGCTAAAGTCTTGACCTCCCTGAGTCTCAGACCATCTCGTGATTGGTCTCTGTGTTGCTTTGACTGTCATCATTGCGCAACACCACTTTGCCCCCCTCGTCACTTCAACGCCCTTGAAGTACTCCAACTCCCTGTGTATCGCAACAGTCGTCAGTCGCTAGGAAATCCCTAGGACACATTGCCCTTTGTCCCTCACCTACCGCTTGGTCCCTCAGGTTCCTCGAGACTACGCTAGTCCCTACCCGGGCCTATCGTAACACATAGTGGCTTCAATGGTTCCTACCTTCTTGGCAGGTGGGCGGAGGTTTGAATGCTGTGGGAGGGGAGGGGCAGTTCTGGGGCATTCTTTAGCGAAGTGGCCTTTTTTGCGGCATCAAAGGCATAGGCCTTCTTTGATGCACTTGGTATATTCTTCAGGCATGAGGCGGGTGAGACAGTCTATGTCCATGGTGTTTGGGTCTCTTTGCGTGGCATGAGTGTGGGTGCAGGGGTGGAAGGAGGATGTGGTAGAGTGGGATCACTGTTTAGCGATTTGGGTGGCATGATTTTTCTTCCATATGAAGAGATCAATTTTTTCGTACCAAGTGGTGATGGTGGTGGGGAAGGTGTCAAGAGAGCACATGCGGTCCATAAGCCAGGAGGGGATCCCAGCTTGGAGGTAGGCAATGATAGTAGAGGCATGGGTGGTTTCGTTGAGTTCAGCTTTGACGACTTTGAGCTTGAACTGGGAAAGGTATTTGGAAAGGAATGAGTTGTCCCTTACTCTGGTGTTGGTGAGCCAGGAGATGGCTTCTGCTTGAACATTTGTATTCTTGAACATTTTGTCAAAGTCTTTGATGAAATCCTTGAACGTTCTGAAGGTGTTGTTGTCAAGGGCCTTTTGGATGCGGACCGAAGCCCAGGTGAGGGCAGTTCCTTTCTTCATGTATGATAGGGCGAATTCGATTTGCTTGTTGTCGTCGTCATAGACCTGTCCGTTGATGAGGAGGTATAGGTGGATGGTGTTAAGCCATTGGGTGGCTTTGAACGGGAATCCATCATATTCTTCAGGGGTTCTGATGCAGAGTTCCATGGGTTTTGTGGAGGACATGGGGGTTGGTGGCTATGATGGGGTTCTGGATCTAAAGTGGGGCAGGGGTTGTTGAGAGATAGGAGTGGGGGATGGAGGTGTGGGACTTCTGGAGATGACAGCGCTAGCGGAGAGCTGATGCGCAAGATCTTGTCCTAGTTGGATGGTTTCAGGGGTGGGGGATGGGGGTTCTGTGTCGATGGAGTGCGCATCTTCAGAGGAGGACAGCGAGCTAGAGGATTCTTGTGGGGCGGGTGTCTGTGGGTCTCGATGGATTCCCCAGAGGCAGGGGTTTAGACATGGTGGGCGGGCAATGGTGGGATAGGCACTATGCAATGGTAGGCGATTCTTGAGAAGCTATTTCTTTTGTTACACTTGACTCGGATAGAGGCGAGCACAGACTTGGCTGGCAAGACGATGTTGGTAGAAGCATATGCTTGACTAGACGTGGAGGTATCTTGAGGTGTAGACCTGACAAGCATAAGTGTGCTGATGTGGATAAGACGAGGGATCAAGGAGGACGGCTAGGCAAACGACAAGACAGACTTAAAGTAGGCGATCAGCTTGGTGTATTGCCAAGTAGAAATAGCTTAGGTTGTACATGTGCGTGTGTCCAGTATTTAAAGGAAGAGGAAAAGTGCACAGACCATGGATAAGAAAGGAAACTATCGTTGAGATAGGAAAGGAATGTTGTAGAACAACGTTGAAGAAATATGACTAAGTAGAGGGAGAAATGCTACTGGGTGAGGGGAAACGATGACTGGCAAGTGATGAGTAATCGGCCGATGTGCAAGAGGTGAGTCATTGTAGAGAAAAAGGAAATGGTGTCTGTGGGAGGATAGAAAGGAAAGAAAGAGGTGAATCGTAACAACACCTGATAACTTGTTTTCCATCCCCATTGTGTCATTTCTAGCATAACAAACCCCTGTTTGTCTCATCATGTTGCAACAAATCTGATTGCTTGCATCCCACTTCCACAGGGCTACATTATAACATATTGTCCTTTTAAATTTGTAGATGGCCTGTAAAAATAGGGCAGAAATAGAGCAATTCTAACAGCTTTCATCATATCATCATAAACATGAAAGAAAGGTAATATTGATCAAGATCTATAGTTCACCTGTACAACTCTATGTAGCATTAATCAAGTCCTGAAAAAACATATCTATTTTGTCCAGATGTACAGCAGCAATTTTACCCCTTTCATCAATTGCTGATGTATATTCACATATAAGGTGCATGCCAGGATCAGACTTGAGAAATGTCTGCACCTTGGGATCTTGTGAGGTGCTAAGAAGCTGTTTGGCTTTAGAGATCCTATCTGAGAGATCCTCAGATGGTCCAAGCTCTTTTCTCCAGATTTGTACTGCTTGTTTGTCACCAGGGGAGGCAATGCCAGCACTAATTGCAAGTTTTTCCTGTCCTGTTAGAAGGATATGCCTTGCTTTGATGTCTTTAATGTATTTTGCCTAATAATAATGTCAAAGAGATGGCCAAGGTAAAAAAGTACATTAGACATTACCTGAAGAGATGTCCATTTAGCACTTCTTTCAACCTGGTCTAGGAGAGCTTGAAAGTCTGGCACATCAGTGATGTTTTCCATGGATGGTTTTTGTAGGTGACAAGTGCAGTCACTTCAGATGTGGATTTTTGGGTAAAATGAACTGTGACTGTCATAAGATCCATGAGTTATATGGGAGCTTTAGGGAAGGGGAAAACTCACCAAAGGTTTTCAGGCTTCTAGGGGTTTTGGTATGGTGGTGGTGAGGAGTGTAAATTGGAAAAGGGGCACAACAGTTAAATGAACTAATCAGAGGGGCTTTTTCCTAATCCGTCGCCAGTTTTTCGCACTGTCGACTCATCATAGATTGATCCAATCCCTTGTAGTACATGTATGTATACAACGTCAATGTGACCGCCCTATAAATTCGAATGGAGACTTTGGCAGCCGACCAGCGCCGTCCACAACCAAGTCTGAGAAGGATGACCCCACGCGAATCGCGTCGTCGATGCTGAGAACAGAAAAAAAAGGGGGGGAAGGACAAAATACAAAATGTTTGAGAAATTAGGAAAAGAAATGTAAAAGATAAAACGTGTTATGGCGACATGAAGAGCAACACTGCGAGAACAGAAATAGCATGTGCAATCGAGAGCAGGTGAAAAACGACGATCCAGATAGTTGGTAATGTTGCAATGACACGTCGTGAGAAGGACGATGGAAAACAAAAAGCGGGACATAAGACGGGATATGAATAGACTGACAGCGGCGACAGCGAGTGTACATGATGAACAACGAGAGTAGACATTTTCGTGCAGCACGTCAAGTGAGCACAAAAGTATGTCGTGCTCGCGTGAAATCGATCTCTGAGTATCCACCTACCAATAACCAAAGCGGAGACGGAAATGAAATGATCCGCAATCAACATGTCTGATGAGTCATACCTCGTCTTGATCATGGGTCATCTTTGCAGCTTGCGCCCGGATCGCGCATCATTCCATGTGCGCGACGACCCAGACGAAGACTCTGGAGATGAGCGTGCACCATCTTCCTGAGATGCGCCATGAAATTCAGAGTATCCCATTACA
>JBBPTZ010001255.1:0-10532 GCA_038094315.1 Phylloporus cf. tubipes
CTGTAACATGAGTGGCCGAAGTAGTACCATGACTTGTCGAATGGTGAGATGGTGGAGCGCTGGAGCCGCGTAAACGATTCTGAGGCTCTTGAACATGGACACATTGATCAGGACGGTTGGAATCGTTGCATTTCTTGCAGACCATAGCGCCATCTGGAAAGTCACAACGAATCTTGTGTGAGCAGCACGGTATGCAAGCACTCCTCGCTATAATACACTAATCAATAATGAAGACCTGAATACACAATCAAACGCACCTTTCATAGCTGTCGCGGGACGAGCTGGGGCACCAATGGTGACGGGCTGAGATGTTGCAATGTGCGACTTCTTGCGCTTTCTGGGAGACATGGCGCTAAACAAGTTACAGTTGGGGAAGAAAGGCTCAAGCACAGCCCAGGTGATGAGAGGAACCCTCGATCACCTTTATCGTAGAAGACGCATGTTTTTTTACTCGACACACAGCCTACCTTGACGGAGATGAACACAGTTGGCGATTGGTTGGTTTGCTAATCACTGCTTGACACCATTGATTGAATCCGAGCTATCTATTTGTAACAAAGTAAAGCAGAATGTGTTGGGAGAGAACAGATAACACACAAGTACTCGACAAAAATACTACTTCATACATACCCACAATGCATGAACCATCCATATGTATCTTCCGTAGAAATCATGTACAGCGCACCCATCAATGTGTCGTAGATGTCATGGTCAGATAAACGTGTCATTGCCAGCCGTGCATACTCCCCATTATAACGGAGGTGCGCTTTCATAGCTGAGAATGCCAGCTCAATTGGATTGAAGTCGGGTGAATACGGCGGTAAAAATTCACACCGCATTCCCCTTGTGCATAATAATCAGTACATGTAGATATGTGCCTGGGAGGTATTACCTTGCATCGATAAGCTCCAGAATGGAGGGATGCTTGTGAATCCGACAATTGTCCATTATGATGACCAAGTTGGGAGCAGGAAATGGGTTCATATGGTCGAGGAGTTGGTCGATGAAAGTTGTAAATGACTCCGTGCAGAACGAGCCTTCAACAATGCTACAGTGGAGAATTCCATCTTGAAGCGATAGCGCTGGAAGGACAGAGTATCTTTGATACGATCAGTACAACTAAAGCAGAGAACAGGTCACATACCTTCGGCCACGGATGAAAAACGCCTTGCGTTGTGCCGCAGTACCCCGAATGGACCAAGCATGACCACGGTATGTTGTTCACCTATCAATGGAACTCTCGTCCACGAACACAAGTTGGTTGGCACTGTATTGTCCTATGTGAGTGAGATAATTGGCACGCTTGTCTGCCGAACATTCAGCTGCAATGCATGTGATCTAAACAGCATGAGATGCTGCAATAATGGTGTTATAACTTGAATGGGAATGTACCTTTTTCATTGTAAAACCTGCTCGACGGAGTGTTCTCCATACAGTCGCACGTGAGACGCAAACACCACATGACGCCTCTAGCAGTTGCTGGAGTTCATCCAGATAAAGATCGGGTGATTTTTGTATGATACCTAAAATGAACTGTATGGTAAAAGTTAGCTCATTCACCCACACAATAAATAGGGTACACTACCTCGACATCAACATCACAAAGGTGTCTATTTCGAGTCTTCTCCTCTTTTTCCTCCTCAGGGACATCTTCAGGAGCATTAGGGACAGTTCCATGGTTGCGAAAGTGAGTGACAATCCGCTGGACAGTTCGAGTAGATAGATTTAGGCACATGCCTATGATTTCGAGATCGAGGTATTTTGAGAGGCGTACAACTGCCAGCTGGGTGTCTGGAGATGTCCCCTTGCCTTGGGGCATTGCTGCAGTGCCGTTTTGAGCGCTGGAAGAGGGCGTACAAAGGCATACTTACCAAGCCGAACGATGCCTGAAGCCCCCAAAAATCGAAATTTCAAAGCCTGGATTTTGGCCTTTGGTCTGTCTGCAATGGGTTCACCTGGTCCGTCCAAGTCGATTGGTGGTGGGACCGAGACGTTCCGACCGCGTGTTGAGGAGATACAGCTGGCCGAAGTTGGGATGCGTTTGAATATGTAATTTTCCCACATGACAAGTCACGTGAAAAAGACAGTAACTGCCTGAGTATTTCTTTGTCATCGTTTGGGTAGGTACGAGGGTTGATTGACCCTCCTGTCTCTTAGCATTATGCTCGTCTCTTCTAGGTATGGCCCCGAGAGCCTGTCCGTTGTAATATTTAACGTCTCTTCTAGTCGTCCAACGCGCAGTCGTACGGTGTCGCTCGCCGCGAGCCTCTAGTGAACCCGACAATTAGGCTTCCCCTTCCGGTGCAGACCAGCCGCGTGCAAAGGAAGTAAAGAGAACTCCACAGTCGGACACCACCAGATGCGTGACCCAGTTGGAATAGACGTCCGAAGAAAGTCGACGATCGGAGAGACAATCTGATCCCAGAGTCTACGTAAGAATGATGCGAGCTCCTTCGTCACGTCAAACCTCTTTGCCTGCTCAGCCAAGGTTTGAATCTCTTTCGACAGATCTCGGACAGTTTCTTGCGTAACCTGTAATGGAATATGAACGGGATCGTGATCGAGCAAAACAACGACCACATCGCAGCCATATTGACTTGAGTTCACAATGACGATGGGTCCCTCACTGGCGGCGAGTTGTAAGTCAGAGAAGAGGGATGGTAACAGAAATCGTGAGAGACAAGGCAAGCTGCGAATATTGTTCACGATGGTTTTCAATTGAAGATTAAGATGGCACAGACGTCCATGCTGGCCCATTCCAGGAGAGTTCAGAGCGTCATGAATGAGTGACGTCAGATGGCTAAACTCATCCGCCAACATTTTTCCAGCCGGCCCAGATGCAGTTACATCGTCGAGTGGGGAATGAAGACGAGTGAGTTGGCCCCAAAAGACACTACGGCCTTGTTCGAGGAGCTCTACTGCACGAGCAGGAGTGGAGTTGCGAATACATGCTGAAAATGTGTCTACCGCGAGCGAGGCTGTGGCTTTCTTGACAACGGAAAGATGCCGAGGTAAGGCAAACTGGGGAGATGCTCGGAGAGTAGCCAAAGATATGTTTCATATGCCAAAACTGTTGAGGGATGGTAGAATTGCTCAGCAGTATAGATCCATGCCCTAGCAGCAGACAGGTCTGATGATGACACCACCAGAGGAGTGTGCACCAACTTGGCATAGATGCTGAATAACTCCTCCTTATCCTCCAACCTACTCAGCCATGTGAATCGAGTATGGAGATGGAGTGCGAGGTTATTCAAAGACATCGATCGATCAGGATGTCCTTGTGGACGAAGTTGTAACGCTTCTTGATCAAGAATGATGGCTTCATCTAGGTCCTGCATTCTGCCAAGCTGTTCGTAGCAAGCTGAGAGACGGACTGCAAGGTTGTTCAAAGACGTTGACCGATCAGGGTGACCTTCTAGGCAGAGAAGCAATGCTTCTTGGTCAAGGACAGTGGTTTCACCGAGGTCTTGCATCCCTCCAAGCCGTTCGTAGCGAATCCAGAGATGGATTCCAAGCCACGTTAAAGAAACAGATCGATCAGGGTGACCTGGAGGGCAAAGTTCAAGTGCTTCGCGATCGAGCACAATCGCCTCGTCGATGTAATCGGACCCGTCTCCTCGCGTAAGCTTGGCAGCGAGAGACATTGCCCGTGAATGCAGCTGCGTAATTAATCGATCGTCAATTCACTGTGCTATACATAAACGAGTAAAATAGGTACCTCGTGAATCCATGGGGTTGACTAAATGTGAGAAAGCTAAGATGTGAATTTGCGCTCGAATGACAACTTGTGAACTCGACTGAACATAGTGGTTTGGGAACTGGAATGCGTGATCCAGGATACGAGGCAGACTGCCACGTATGCTACTGCTCCCGAATACTGCCCCGACCCAACTTCCAATCGACGCGTCCAATGGTTGCATGCATTTCTACCCGCTGGAATCACCACCGAGGGGCACCAATGCCATCCATACATGCCTCGTTGTCGCGTACAGCATCACGTAAATCCATCCAGTCATCGTCCGAGGTGCTGCGAGATTTGTAAGGAAAACTGGGGGCTTGGGTACTGCAGGTGAGGTGAACACCAAGCTGACATTTCCGACGTTGCGAAATCAAGTCAGAAATTCAAGATAAATGATGGAATAAACACGGAATATTTTGTTTGCTTTGAGTACTCTTCATATGTAGACGCTGCCCCGGACGAGATCTGGAACAGGCCAATGTGCTATTGGATCGGGGAAATTCGGAACTTCAGAGTAGGGTAGTCAGCGATGAAAAAAGGCGCGGTGATATTATGGTGAATTTGAGACTGTCGAAAACGACTGACTCGACAATAGAGAACGAAATGTGTGACCGTGTGATACAAACCCGGCCCGGGCGGTCCGCTCTGGTACAACAAGATTCGGGCCCACGACGACCTTGCCAGCTTCGTCTTCACTCTTGGATTGACGACGATTAATCATGGATGACTATGCGAGCGTTGATGATCGATGAGCTCGGTTACGGCTACGGTCGCGTATCATATGAGTTGTGTTTCAAGATGCTGAGGAGGTAGTACAAAAGTACACCCTCGCTGAGCCTCCAGTAAGTTACTTCGCGGGCATGGTGTGTGCCGTCGTTCTCACCCCCGCCCGTATTACCGTCATCGCGTTGGTCGCCGCGCGTGGCAACGTTCGGCATCATACCGACCGAGTCCGGGCCATCGTACCCGACGGAGACTATAACGATAGATTGCATGCCCCTAGTCGGTGGTGAGTTCTGCATATGAGGTATGTTCGCCTGGCATGTATGGATGAATCATCGACTTCAAGTTTCAAAAGAGGCTGACTCGGAGCACTCATCTATGTCACCCGTCGGAGCTCTATGCACCCAAGTAACAAATGGCTTAGTGCTAGCAGTACCTGGAGTGCCTCACCACTTTCGGAATGTACTTGTATCCTGGAGAGAAACACGGACGTTACACGAGAATAGACCACGTGTGATGGCTTCAAGTTGACCTCTCTCGCGGTCTTGTTTCGATCGCTTGCCACCCAGCCAGCGGCGTGAGATTTACGTGTAGGCAGCAGGCTGCGGCTAGCCACTGGCACATGCTTGCAGGTTCTGGGCGGCACATCTTTGGTCTTGGAGATCTTTACGCAAAATCCATTCCATGCGGCTCGGTTCGCGCTGTCGACGTGTCGTCTTTGGAGGTGAAGATAATGATATGCAGCGGGGTCACCATGTCCAGGCGCAACGCCGGATACAGGCTTGGAGGCTGGAGCTCGGTCCGTAGCTTTTTCCTAGTATCTCTCTCGGCATCGGTCACGGTGCTGTCGAATACGATACGACGCCATTTGAATAGCCCTGCTGACAGCAAAACTTGAGTGCTCACAAACGTTTGCCAGGAGGGACTCGCCGCAAAGCCACCACGCCAAGCTCCGAGGTTCAATACGAACGCCAGAGAGGCGCACAAATTCGGAAGAGTTTAGGGCAGACATCCACGCGCTAGCTTTCAACCTTTTGGCACTTGGCGGCGGCCCAGCTTGGAAGGTGTGTGCATGATGTTGTGTTGTTTCAGTTATCGTCGTTTGAAATGACGAGTCACAGCAGGCTCCTGAACGATAGACTGGGTCATAAAGGTGACGCCAGGCGGTATCCCCAGCCCTGCCAAGCGAGAAACAGGGTCCACTCCCGCTCAAAGTTCAGACTACGATCAGAGAATTCAGGGGTATCACTGCAGATAAACATACTAGATACACAAAAAAAGAATGCGCGCATTCATCATATGAAACACGCGCGAAAAATAATACAAAAAGAAGAAGAAATGACAAGAAAAGAGGTTGCCATGGCTCCGAGCGCTCACAGCGACAACACGGCCATCGAATCTACTTGGCCTTCTCCATGTCGTCCCGGAGCTCCTTCCTGCCCTGCGCATCAACCCCACTACTCCGCTCGCTGTCCGACTCGGGGAGGTACAGCTCCTCCGGCGTGGGGTTTTGGAACAACACAAACTTCTTGATCCCGTATGGAATCTGACGAAGGCCGTACGCAGCGTGGACGCCCAGAGGCACCGAAAACACTTGATCCAACTCTTCGAGCGTCTTGCCCTTGGTCTCCCGAACAAACAAGAGGATAAGGACCCTGCGGTTTGAAGGCCAGCACAAGCGAAGGCCATGTGATGGAAAGCACGAAATTCCAGAACCAAGTCGTCGCGGTGGCAAACGACATGCCAATGTCACGGATATAGAGTGGGAACGCTTCGGCAGAGTAGGTAAACGGAACGGGACCCTCTCCTGGGGAATAAAAGATTGCAAAGAGATCTGGCAAAAACGTGTCAAGAGGTGAAACAAGCGCTGCCAATTTTGACACTTACATATCCCAATGGAGACGCCGGCAATACGACCTTGTTCAAACTCATTCCAGAACGAGAAACCTGTAATGAGCAGACAGATCGCCATGCACGGGAATGTGAATAGCAAGAGATTGCGACGACCAAAGGTATCAATCTGTGTTGTCATTTAATTATCGTAGCGGATGAAGTCTGTCATGTATGCTCACGGTAAATACGGCAGGCAGTGCGAACAGCCAATTTAATGCACCAAATCCAAGGGACGAAGCCAGTGCTGATACCTGGCTAAAACCAGAGCTGAGGAAGATGTTGGAAGAGTAGTAAGCTGTTCTCCCCCGGTAAGCGTAAAACGGCCTTCACGAGCATACACCTACCAATGACGTTGACACCGCAGAATTGCTGCCCAAACATGACGATCCAACTTGCGAGCGCGGCATTCCGGTTTCGCGGGATGGTAAACATTTCCACGATGCGGTTCCTCCCTCTCTTCATCTCGTTCTCGGCCTCTAGCAGGACATGGATATAGTAGAGGTCCCTTGCAGCTTGTACTCGAGAGAAACGAAGGCGGCACAGTTCATTGAAGGCTTCTTCGTACCGACCCTTGCCGATCAACCAACGGGGCGACTCCGGTGCAAACAAGACTTGAAGACATACAATCAAACCGGGGATACCCGCGGATCCAAGCATCAACCTCCAGTTCAAGCCCCTGACGCCAGGCGTATCGGGGATGAAATAAAATACCAGGTCGACAAGGTCGCCAACGCAGATGCCAAATGCAGTCCACATCTGCCACATCATGACAAGAGCTCCACGGATCGGTGCTGGGGAACACTCGGCGGCGTACACAGGAACGGTAGCCGATTTGGGACCAATACCAAATCCGAGGAAAAACCGTGCGATGAAAAGATGCCACCACGTGTTCGTGAGTGCGGACCATATACAGGTCAGGAAAGATATCATGCAAGTGAGGAAAATGGTCTTCTTGCGACCGAGCCACTGATTGAGAGGGTCGGTCAACCAGCATGAAATGGTTGCGCAGCACCTGTGTACTCGTTCAATCAAGAGCACGTGGACTCGATAGTCTGAGAATGTACAGATATGGAGCAGAGTTCACGACCCCGATCAGCCACCCGTCTCGTTCTAATCGACGACATTATGTGACTACTTGGCATCAGATAGGATGTGATGCGGCACTCACTACTTGTTGGATTACCGATTCCGAATTGGGTAGGGTATATAATCTGAGCGCCGTTGATCACGGCCTCGTCCATACCCTGTACAGCCGCGGCCAGTGAGGACATGATGACCATCTGAGGTGGGAGATGAGTACCGTAAGATGGGGCCATCTACGTAAGTGATACTGACATAGTAGAGCGCTCCTGTTTGTTTCCATTTGTGGTTCACCTCATCGCTCAGGATCTGCCTGTCTTCCTCGGTGAAGTCGTCCAGGCGGTGGTACGCTATCAACGACAGGTGGGTGTTATGTGGAAGATAAGCAAGTTCGTAGAACGCACCCTCGGGATCCTGTGCGACAAGTGCGCCCTTTTGTAAATCGGGGAGAATGTGAGCAAGTCCGTGCTCCCTCGCAAAGGCCTCAACGTCAGCCATGAGCTGGTCGCGAGGAATACCCCGCAACGGGTTCGCCAACTTGGCGTCCAAATTGCTATGAAGGCACCAAGGTCGGCGGGTGGACGAACACAGGCATGTGACGAGACTGCTACTCACGACGTAGCCCTCGTTTTGGCATCGATCTTTGAATGATGGCCCTCGTGGTGGTGATGCTCGCCATAAGCTGCCCCAGCATCCTGCTTCGTCTCAGGTGCGCTCGACATGGTCGTCGTGTGCAAAACGGACAGCGCACGAACGGACAAAAAGTGGAGCGGTTTCGTTAAAAGCAAGCGGTCTTATGAACCAGCGAGCCAAGGCTTTAAATACCACCCGGGGAGTTCGCCAAATCAGGAATGCCACGCTTGTGTGAATGCCGTCATCATTCGCTGTCGGGCGACCCCAATTCGAGCGGGCGACCGGGCCCCACTTTATTTTCCCAGTCGGTTAGTTCAGCCGATGGCAGTTCAGCAACTGCCACGAATCTATCAATGGAGCGTGCAAGCCAATATTTGACAGCGGGGCCAGCTCACGAGTTTGAAATCTTCCAAGTTGCAACCCTATCGTATGGTGGTCCACTGCCTTGCCGGCGTTGTTGGGCGTGTCTGTCAGATGAACCTGGTGCTAGCACCCAATCACATGGATTGTTTTCGATATTTTCAGTGTGCCACCAGCGCTTCTTCCTCGGAAAACGAAAGAATTCCATCAAGCTTAGCGGAATACTGATGAAACCCGGGACACCGGACTCCTCGCTACCTGAGAAAGTGTTTCGGAGATATCAATACGACCAGGTCCGAGTCGCTTTCGGGTCGTGTTTTTCAAAGCTGCGAGTCAGAAAAGTTTGCAAGACCACGAGAGTCCATGGCACATTACCAACCCTTGTGGAGCCTACACATGGATGCGGAGCGGCGCTGTGCCATCGGAAACGGGGTGCGGATGAAGTACAACAACAATTTGATCGCCAGCGCCGAGATACTAGTACAACAAGGCTTAGGTAATCCACAAACCCCAGATTTCGACGTCTTTCGCCGATTCCATCATCCGCTCAATGGCCACTTGGCGTGCTTTCAGGTATAGGCAAATGCACTGCGCCAGTAAGAATTTTGATTCCTTCTGGTCCATAAGGTGGGTACGTCAACTGCAGGAACGACTCCGCTCTGTGGTGGGACGTCAGAGAATCTAGATGCAGAGCTCAGGAACAAGAATGACGTACTCTTTTGGCATGTCGATGGAGCTTCTGAGGTGCGTGAAAATATCGTACGTGTACTTCATAAATTGATACCCATCTAGAGCAGTGTTAGCTGCGCATGTCCAATTATCAAACTGGATCGTGCTCCTACATCCCGACTCGCCAACGCCACCAAATGGCAGTTCACTCACTGGGTATCAGAATCATAGCCCGCAGCAAAAGGTATAATTGGAATGGTCAGCGCAGCCATGACGTCACGCGAACGTGACATACCGGTGAGTTGGCGAACTGTATCGTTGAAGGTAATGCCGCCACTTTGGGTCTCGTTGATGACTATAAACAAAGCATGAAAAGATGGGGACGTAGAGAAGGTGGAAAGATGACGTACGCCTTTGCTTTATCGCAGGGTCATCCGTGAAAGAGTACAACACGAGGGGGTGAGGTCTTTTAGCTAGTGAGCACCCGGAATGCAGCCGTACATTGGTCAGCGTACCGTGCATTGACAAATTCAATCGCTTCATCTAGGCTATCAACAGGGATGATGGCCAGGATGGGACCAAAAATCTCCCTGTAGAATTGTAAGCTTCCACGGGTCGGTCGATTGCGTGGTTGCCTACTCTTCAAGCAGGGAATCTCCGTCCTTGACGTTCGTCACCAGAGTAGGTTCGATTCGCCTCTTTGCAGCATCCATCCTTCCCTCCATGACATCGGTTACTTTGTCGCCCTGAGTGCGATCGAGTAGCGAGGACAGCCTGTTGTAGTGCAGTTCGTTCACGATGCTCCCAAAATGCGGAGCGTCGAGTGCTCCATCTGGGAAGAATGTCTTGTAAGCCTTCTTCAAGGCCTGCACGAGTTCATCTTGTTTTGATCGGTTCACCAGGATATAATCCGGGGCAACGCAAATCTAACATACCGTATAAACATCCGATAGAGGATAAACGTGGTGCCTTACCTGACCGGCGTTGTTACATTTTCCACATAGGATACGCTTAGCCGCCAGGTCTACATCGTACGCAGGATCTATGAAGACGGGACTCTTCCCACCGAGTTCAAGCGTGAGTGGAGTGAGATGTTTGGCAGCTGCGGAAGCCACGATGCGAGCGACTCGGCCATTCCCGGTATAGAATATGTGGTCCCATTGGAGTTCGAGGAGCTTGGTTGCCTCCGGCACAGCACCGTTTACGATGCGATAAGCAGAAGGGTCGAGATACTGGGGAAGTAGGTCGGCCATAAGCTGGGCAAAGTGCGGTGCAGCTTCGGAAAGTTTGATCGCTGCACAGCAGCCAGCTGAAATAGCCCCCATGAGGGGTAGGCACATGAGGATAAAGGGATAATTCCACGGCCTGCATCAGTTATGTCAGAACTAATAAAACAAAGCCCCTTGGATAAATCAAATGACGTACGCGATGATGA
>JBBPTZ010001256.1:0-10517 GCA_038094315.1 Phylloporus cf. tubipes
AAAGTCCAAAAAGTGTTCCAATAACATCACTGTCTTAAAATGGTCATATCTCAACCGCATTTGAGCCGAATCACATGACCCAGGGACCGATTTGGTAGCAAAGAGTATGTACTTTAATTGTTCTCACATAACCTAAGTGAAATTCTCATACTGTGTTTCAGGACATTTTACACACTGAATTATTGTTAAACATTGGAACAGTTTTTGAAGTCACTGTAGATTTGCATGCAGCCTTAGCATATTCACATGACTCATACTAACCTATTGTATTTTGTGCAGGGTCAAGCTTGACACCTTTGACCATGCTCTTTGCCATTATTTCACAGATTGAGGTTGGACTGATATGTAACAAGTGATGGTATAACTCCTCCATGGTGAGTACTTTGTCAGTTTGAGCTATACTAGCAAATGCTTTTGATTGGTGTTTGACACGGTATAGTCTGTTATTGATCTTGACTTCTTCAACCAGTTTCTTGTGTGGGTTGAAAATTTGACATACAGATTTATGAAACAAGGCTGAATAGCCTGCTGCAGTGAGTCAGCTGATTGAGATAAGTGTCATATCCATTGATGGAGCATATAGTATATCTTTTAAGAGAATTTGAAATGTTGTTTCACTGTTTGGCATCTTGATGTACAAGTCACCTTGTCCAATGGCTTGAAATGTCCATTTGTCAGCTGTAGTAATAGGTTTGGGAGGAATTGTCTTGAATTTCATAAACTTGTCTTTAAATGAGGAAAAGTGTTGCAAAGCACTGCTGTTATAGAGTTTGGTGACAGATGGATGAGTAAGCATGGCAGATGGAAGTGTAGAGCTGATTTTGACATCTGTTATAGTGGCTGTTTCTGCTATCCAGATGCCATCAGGCTCAGTGTTATAATTATCTTGTTTTCCCCCTTTTTCTAAGCCAATGTGATTCAATCCAGTATAGTCCAGTCAATATACTTCAATCCATTGCCACATAATTCAATCTGATGCAATCTGGTCTAACTGTTTCAATCCTGTCCAATTAGATTCAATCCAGTCAATGTGAGTCAATGTGAGTCAATCCTATCCAATTAAATTCAATTCAGCCAATCTGCATAGGCAGTACAAGGCAATACAAACCTATTCAACCTCATGACTAAACACAGCCCCTTAAATGAATGACTTACTAAACCTAATTGCATTCCTGCTAATGTTATGCGGATATATATCTTATGCATTCCCACAATGTAACATACACCTAACTGGATGACTCACTAAAGACATGTGAAATATAATATGACTTATAACCTATCAATACCAATTTAATCTGAGTCAATCTGAGTCAACATCCTAGGACTATACAAGGGATATTCTCATTCCATAGAATAGCCCTATGAATACATGTGGATTGCTCATGTCAGATAGTATAAGATATCATAGATGTAGTGTCCACTATTGTAAACACTAGACTAGTATATAAAGGCCAAGGACAAGCACTAGGATTTTTCCTAGTTCTGTTTTCTTGGAGTTTCCTAGCCAATCCTAGTGAGATTCCACTATCCATCCAAGATCCTTTACTTGATTCTAAGGGTAAGCAGTTGGTCCTGAGGGGCTAGTTGTTTCACTCAGGCAAAGTATTCACTTTGGCTGTGTTGGCCTGCATAGGCCTTTTTGTGTCTGGTTTTGGTTTCTTTCCCTTTGGTTTCCATCCCTTTGGACTCTGACCATGTTTAGCACTGCTCTTTTCCCAACAATTCTCCATTGTGTGCCCATTCCAACCACAGTTCCTGCAAGTACCAGAATACTTGAGCTTTTGAATGTGCTTTTTCTTTTTATTCATTGTAAATGCAGCATTGTCATTTTTTGACTTTGACTTTGGACCTTTTTGAATGGTAAGATGATTATACTCATCAAGTACTTGGGATATGAGTTTGTGCAAAGTGAGCTGGTGGCTCATTAAGTGCATATTGGTTGAAATAGATATGAGGAGTATATTGTAGGAGATGGGGAGCAAGATGAAGACCAGGTTAAAGTAGTCCTTGTCAGATATAGGTTCATCCATGCAAGCAAGTTCCTCATGAAGTGCTATCATTTTGTCTATGTGTGTGCATGCATCACCATTCTTTTTGAGCTTAAGCTTGCCAAGCTAACATCGCTTTTCCATAGTGATGGCTACAGACTGGTTCTTGAATAATTTCTTGAGAGCATTGAAGTATTCTGCTCAAGTGGTTTTTGATATGAAGCTAGTAAAGAGGGATTTGGGGATAGATAAGCTGATATAGTGTTTTACCAGGTCATTGTTTGCCTTCCAAGTCTCAAGTGCAGTTTTGTAGTCCATCTTGCTCTGGAGCTCTTCTGGTATGGTTGGCATCCATGCAAGTGAGTGCTATGTGGCAGGATTGGTTGGCATTTGTATCCTACCATAAAGGTGTTTTTTTAACCTTTTTGCACCCAGGACATGTTCCAGCTTGATTTTCCAAGTTGGCCAGATAATTTTAGAGTTCAGGGCTCATAACCTGTGCAATGTATGACTTAGTTGGACTGTATGGCAGTCAACTAGATGTCCTATTCACCTATGCAATGTATGATTATAGGAATAGGTAAGAAAAGAATGATAGAAGGATAAGCAATGTATCTTACCTTAGTTGAATTGCATGGTAGTCAAATGAGGTGCAAAGACTTGTCTTGACACAAAAAAGGTAATGATTACATAAGCTGATAGTGTAGTGCATAGAGTAAATCAACAACTTGATCTTAGACATGTTTTACACTAACTACCACAATGGACTATCTCTCCCTTTATCATTTGAATCCAATGCATTGAGCTTAGATGGAACTTCAATTGATGTCTTTGAGTTTGATGGCCAGTGAGCACAAGTAAACTCTAGTGAGAAATATGATAGCTGTTACAATTCACCACTTTTTCTTCTTGATCTTTCATGGACTCCTATTTCCTTTTCTTCTACAATGACTCACTTTCTTCCCATTGGCTGATTAGTCACCACTTGTCCATCATCATTCCCCCTCCACCACTAGTATTTCTCCCACTTTTTTAGTCATACTTCTTCAACATTGTTCCATAACATTCCTTTTCTATCTAGATGATAGTTGTTACAAACATCCTATTTTTCCCCTATTTTTCTCTATTTTTCCAGTCTTTCTACATGCAGTATTGTACTTTCTATGCAATATCTACACTTATCCTAGACTTACCAAATCTAATCAGGACTTAACCAATTGAGTCATCAAGGCAACACATAGCAGTGCCAGACTATGCAAAAACTTGTGCCAAAGCAGTGCTAAACCAGCCTGTGTGGCTGTGCTTGGCTGTACCCAGGCAGTGTGTGGCTGTGTAGACCTACACAGACTCAAGGCAGTAATGCAGCACTAATAAGTGCCTTATGGTAATCCTCATGGCTGATTTATCTTACCTGATATGAAAGGCAAGTATGAAGTATCAAGTTAGAACTAGTCAACATGACTCAGATATTTGAGGGCTATGCAACAGATACCAGTGTGCATCCTAATACTAGTAGTTCTATTAGATGCATGCATACTCCTCATGTTCACTAACATAGGATATTGTAGATGTAGCATACACAAATGTAAATACTAGAAAGTGTATAATAGGCCAAGGGCAAGCACTAGGATTTCCCTAGTCTTGTTCTCTTGGAGTTTCCTAGTTCTACTAGCATGATTCCTATTATTGCTCAAGGCCCTTTACTTGTTTCTAAAGGTAAGTGATTGGTCCTTAGGGGCTAGTTGTTTCAATAGTTTCCTTCTATGTCCTTGGTCTGTGTGCAGTTGTTTTCTACTTAAATACCAATCACACACACAGTTGTACCTTAAGCTAGTTCTATCTAGGTTTGCCTTGCAATTCATTGGGTCTTGCAACTTCCAAAGTCCTTTACTGCCCTTCATATCTGACAACTGTTACACATAGCATTGCAAACAAGATCTGGAACAGTGGGAGTGATTGATGTTCAGTCTGAAGGTAATGACAATAGGGTAAGCTGTTGTCTGAAGGTAAGTGAAGGGGGTTCATAAGGAAGCGATTTTAGAACACACAGAGCATTTCAATAGCATGCAAAGGCTAACAGAAGTCTGGGGGATGGTCCAAGATACAACACTAGTATTTTCTTGATCTACATAGATCAAGAATAGAGACTATTGTACAAGCAGTGACAGTATATATATCCAAGAGTATGTAAGCAGTAGAACATTATGGAAGCAGAGGGAACTACTGTGGAATGACCAATACGTATGAGTAAAGTGGAAATATGTGGGAAGACAATGCCATTGTGAGAGAAGTGGCAGAATGGAGGCTGTCCATGGAAACGTATGGAAAGTATAGGAAAGAAGCCCAGGGTCCTTACCAATAGGAACTGAAGGAATGGTTTAGGGCCAGAAGGCAAGGTAGAGACACTACTGGGTCAGTAATATAACAAATAGGTAATGCTTCCAGCATGGGCTGGGGTTAGAGTAAGCAAAGGAAAAGAGAAAAACAGAGGCATGCAATAATACCACCATAATAACAACCCTCATTGCCCCTAGTTAGACCTACATCTCTAGGCCCACCTTGTGTTCCAGTTAAGCTTATGCTTCTAGTTGATGTTGTCTCTTGTCTTTCAGGTCTATGCTTGTTCCTATCTGGGCCAAGTGTAACAATAGCCCATCATCTTGTGAGAATATGGGGTTTGTGTTTTTGGATGCTGGTATGATAGTGATTGTTACAATTCACCCCTTTCTTTATTCTTCTCATGAACACTATTCTCTTTTCTCTATGATGACTCACTTCTTTTCCATCAGCCAACTTACTCCTCACTTACCTGTTATTATTTCCTTTCATCCTATAGCATTTCACCCTTATCCTTAGTTATACTTCTTCAATATTGTTCCATAACATTCCTTTCCTATCTCAACAATAGTTTCCTTTTACATCCTAGGTCTGTGTGCTTTCCCTTCCCTTTTAAATACCAGTCGCATACATACCTGTATCCTAAGCTAGTTCTCTTTGGGAATACACCAAGTGATTTGCATACCTTGAGTTAGTCTTGTTGTGTGCCTAGCCCCATTCCTTGACTTTGCCCCATTACCTTGGTCCTTAGTTTCTCCTAGTCAGGCCTATGCCTCTAGGATTATTCCATGTCCAATCAAGCCTATGCTTCTGTTGACATTGCCCTGTAACCAAGGCCATGCTTGCCTTTACCCAAGTCAAGTGTAATAGTGATCACCATTATACCAATATTGAGTCTAATAGCAATAGAAAAATGTGATAACATTTTGTCAAAGATTCAGACTCTCCTTCAACTTGATCATAACCTGGTAATACAAACATTCTATTCAGTAGCCTCTCAGCTAACCAATACAACAGAAGTTTGAAGGTGTAACCCCTCAAGAATATGTGTACATTAATGCATATTTGAAGAATTCTTAGAGTTGGGCTGGGTGAGACAATACTATGGCAAATTTAGAACTGGATGGCTAATACATTTTGCTTTTAGATTGACTTACTTTCAAGATTAACAAGAATTTCTCTTGACCATGCCCAATGATATTCACAAAGCACTTGTCCTTGCCTTCAACAAGGCTCTTACAAGGAAACTTGAGTGTATTTCTCTTGAGATGGGACCACATGTTACAAGCGCATTACAATGGACTTAGCATAATTTTTCATTTTTGATTATCTTATCTTATTCCCCTCAACAGACATGTGACACTTTGCCTTCACCCTTGTCATGGTTGCCCCTAAATCTTATTTTCTTATCTTTCAATCCTATGCCATGCACAGCCCTTATCTCTTATTTATGACATGAGACAGCATCTTATCATTTATGCACTTCTGATCTTCCATAACTCATGTTTTCTTTTGATCCATGCCATATCCTCATGGTATGCTTCTCTGCTTCCATGCTTCTCATGTTTTAGATCCATGTATATACCACATGTCATGCTTCCATTCCTGACATATGCACATATCTCATGTTATGCTTTTATTCCACATAGCCCTAAGCCTATTCTCCTCATGGTGATACATGCTGTAGCTTCATGTTATGGACACATATGAATATATATTGGTAGATCTGGTACAAACATGTATATATATTAGAGTAGTATATAAAGCCCAGTGCCAATCTAAAGGACTTTAGTTTGTCCTCTTGGTTTTCCCCTTCAACCAAAGAGTATTATATTGTTACAATTTACTTCTTTTCCTTTACACTTGTCTTTCTTGTATTACTTAGCTTATTCCAGTGATATATTGGATGCTCATTTCCTTCCAGCCAGTTACTATGATACCCATTTCCCTTATCGCCCAATAACCATTTGCCTGGTAACTGGCCTCTTCCTATTTGCTCCTATTTATCACTTATCATACACACTTTGTCATGAATGTTCCACAACATTCTATGACCTTTTTTTCTCACTTATGTAACCTCTATTTCCATTTCCTATATAAACTTGCCCTTCATGTACAATTACTTCTCATGCTTGTCTTTCCTGTACTTCCACCTGAATCCAAGTATCCCCTTTGTCTCCAATCCTTAGCCATGCTAAGGCCTTGCCTCTCTAAGTCTTAGGTCTTCTTCTAATAGACCTTTGTGTTGCTTTGACTGTTGTTATTGCACAGCACCACTTGTCTCTCAAATTCTTGGCACCCCCTTGGGTCACTTGGTCACTTTGTGTATCATAACCAACTCTTTACTGCTAGGAAAGCCCTAGGGTCCTTGTCCCCTCTGTCCTCACTCTCATTTCTCACACTTGGACTTCAGATCTATCAGGACTATGATAGTTCCTATCCAGGCCCTATCGTAACATATATACTGTCCTTCAACAAGTCCAACTCCAAACATCTGATACAACTTCATTCCAACTCTGGACATTTTCCTTTGTTTTCCTAATCACATAACCTTTGGACTTCTCCACATTTTCTTTAGTCTCTTCTTGTTTTCTGTTCCATATTATATTACCCTCTTTCATATTAGCCCTATACTCTGCTCCTCTTTGATAGACCTGTGCTCTGCACAGCTCCAGCTTTCCAGTATACTCCTATCCATTTTATTCATGATTTGTAATACTCTGGTTATCTTTTGTTCTGTCTTAGAAATCCAGTGTAACTCTGGAAGTATATAATCTATGTACTTCACCATGTAAACTCTTTAGTTTGAATATTGACTATAACTCCCCATGTTTCTTCATGTTTGCTCCTTAACTTTCTACTTGATGGACTTTGTCTACATCTCCTTACTCTTCTACTATACTTCTATCCTTATGGATCATCCCCACATCCCCACATCCCCACATCCCCACATCCCCTATGATCCACTTCCATATCTCCACTCTGAAATTAGAATACAATAGTACACAAGGGCATAACACATAAGTCCTGCATCAAGTCCTATCCTTTTTGACCCTGTTCCATGCTAACTCCTACATACTTTAAGAAATCTCCAAACTGTTACAATTGCCCTATTTTTCCTTGTATTTTTTTTCTATTTTTCTAGCCTTTCTATATTGTATTTTTTATGCAATATCTACACTTATCCTAGACTTACCAAACCTAATTGGGACATAACCAATTGAGTCATAGAGGCAATACATAGCAGTGCAAGGCTGTGCCAAGACCTGTGCTAAAGCAGTGCTCAACTAGCCTGTATGGCTATGCTTGGCTGTATCCAGGCAGTGTGTGGCTGTGCAAACCTATACAGAATCAAGGCAGCTACATGGCACTAATAAGTACCTCATGGTAATCCTTATGGCTGACTCATCTTACCTGATATGAAAGATATGTATAAAGCATCAAGTCAAAACTAGTCAACATGACTCAAATGTTTTGAAGCTATGCAACAAATACCAGTGTGCATCCTAATTCTTGTAGTTCTATTAGATGCATGCATGCTCCTCATGTTTACTGGCATAGGATATCATAGATGTAGTATATATGAATGTAAATACTAGAAAGTGTATAAAAGGCCAAGGTCAAGCATTAGGATTTCCCTAGTCTTGTTCTCTTGGAGTTTCCTAGCCATTGCTAGTGTGATTTCTACTACTTGCTCAAGGCTTACTACTTGTCTAAGGGTAAGTGATTGGTCCTAGCCAGGCTAGTCATTTTATGGACTGAATTCATTAGAAATTTGACAAAAATCTTATTTGATTTATTTTGACTTATTTGAGCTTAAATAATCTTATTCAACTCACCAATATTGCTTATGTTGCTTATGCCTGTTTGGTAAGTCAAATAAAATTGTTTAAGCTCAAATAAGTCAAAATAAAACTTTTGTCAAATTCTTGATGTTTCTGTAGTTCTTTCAGACCTTCAGACCTCCTAGCATCAAACATCCAATGGACATGCCCCTCTCCTGGAGTTAAAGACAGTGGGGAACTGGTTCATGACAAAGAGTTTTGATTCTTACTTTCTATTCACATCTTGTTTGAATAGCCTGTAGCATCCCACTAGGTGTCAATACCTTTATTGGTTGTTGGGTTGTTTCACCATGTTCCATCCTTGTTGAGGTTTGGAGTGCTGATGTTATCTGTGAACAGTTTCATCTCACACCTGATCTTTGTATTTAACTTTTATCTCTTATTGGCCCACTTAATCTATTTGCTGTTTGGGAATATGTCTTCATGGAGGTACAACACACTCCTCCTTCGCTCACCCACCATCACCCTGCTGCCGACCCCAATGCTATGGACGTTGACACCATCCGGCTCAACAAGCTTACCCCCGCTGAATGAGCTAGGTGTGTCAAAGAAAGACTTTGTTTCAAATGTCGCAAGGGAGGCCACAACGCTGGCAACTGCCCCACCTCGTCTGGTATCACTGCGTCCCCTACTTCCCGTTGCCCCCAGAACATCCAAAACACAGAAACCACCCCGGCCCCAGTAACGCCATCTTCCACTCCAACTGCCGCTACCCCCTCCGCCATTGACGCCTATATCAACACCCTGAGGACTTAGGGCAAGAACGAGGATGAGGTCCTCCAGGTGCTCAAGGTTTGCTTTGAAGAAACCCCCAAAGAAACCGCTTCTGTCACTGCCATCAACACAAAGGATTTTTAGAATGGAAAGCCGCCTCGACATCTCCTTCCCTACTTATCTCCAATGTACTCGTAGCTCTGCCCAATAAACGAACTCTCCTCGTCCCTGTCAAGCTACAAGCCCTTGGAAAAATCGTCAACACCTTCGCCCTTATTGACTCTGGTGCTACCGGAAACTTCATCGACATCGGACTTCTCACCCAAGCCGACTTCCCCTTGCAATGCCTACCCCACCCGATCATTGCACATAACGCTGATGGCACTGCCAATACCAAGGGCACGATCCGATGGAAGACCCGGATCGGGCTTAAGTTCCCCTCCACTAATGATGAAGAAGAACTCATGGTCCTGAGCCTAGGGCGCCGATGGATCATACTCGGAATGCTGTGGCTCCAGAAATGGAACCCATGTATTGACTGGGTCAACAACCGCATTACTCTCCCTCACAACCCCCGCCCCCTCGACGACAAGCTCTATACTCATCAATGATACCTGGTCTAATATCTTGGACTCGATGTCGATTAGGAGATTTCCGAACTCTACGACTCCCGCTATGCCCCCTCTGAAGACGTCAACAAGATCACCATCTCCACCCAACTCGCCCAGGAAACCGCTCCCAAGGAACAAGAGATTCCAACCTGGTGCAAGGACTTTGCCGACGTCTTTTCAGAAAAGACCCATGAGAAACTCCCGCCTCACCGTTCCTATGACCACGCTATCGACTTGAAACCATCCTTCGTCCCAAAGATCGCCAAGGTATACCCCTTGAACCCTGCCGAACACGAGGCCTGCAAAGCCTTTGTGAATGAACACCTGAAGACCGGACGGATCGTCCCATTGAAATCTCCCCAGGTCTCGCCCTTCTTCTTCGTCCCAAAGAAGGATGGAACCCTCCGCCCTTGCCAGGACTACCAATATCTAAACTCTCACACCATCCACAACGCCTACCCACTCCCCCTCATCCCTGAGCTCATTGATGACATGAAGGGGTCCACCCTCTTCACCAAATTTGACATCCGCTGGGGCTACAACAACATCTGTATCCGAGAAGAAGACCAGTGGAAAGCCGCGTTCATCACGCCACTGGGTCTCTTCGAACCCACTGTCATGTTCTTTGGTTTCAACAACGCCCCCCCCACCTTCCAGGCATTCATGAATGACATCTTCGCAGATATGATTGAAGAGAAATGGCTTAAGATTTATATGGACGACCTAGGCATCCACACTAAAGATGACATCGCCCTCCACCATGAACGCACCCGCCGTGTCTTGCAACGACTCCGCAAACACGGATTATCCCTGAAACTATCCAAATGCTTCTTCGACACCCCCCACATGGAATACCTCAGACTCATCATCAGTCAAGGGAAGATTGAGATGGATCTCACCAAACTCCGGGCTATCCAGGATTGGAAGCCACCCTCCTTGGTCAAGGCCGTCCGATTGTTCATGGGTTTTGCCAACTTCTACCGAAAGTTTATACCAGACTTCTCCAATATTGTCGCACCTCT
>JBBPTZ010001258.1:0-10498 GCA_038094315.1 Phylloporus cf. tubipes
GTCTTACGTGAATTGTGATCATGATACAACACCACAACGTTCGTCAAACGCCCACGACGACAACTCGAACTCGAAACTTGGGAGTGAGATCTCTGCGGACAGACTCTGGGGTACTCAAAGCCACCAACCAGAGTGTAAGTACATCCAATCCAATCCAATGCCACCAATACAAAAAAAAAATACATGCGTGCGTCCCACCAGCCCGCACGCCAAACGCTACGAGACGTCCGACACAAAATCCACGGAGCGAACACTTACGATCGTCCCAAGAATCCAAGAAACACCGTGCATAAAACCAACGTCATCAAAATCCAAAAATCCGAAAAATCCATACGACGCAAACACCCGCCACGGCATCAATACTCAAACTCTTCAGACACGAGCGTAATCGATCCACGCATGTCGCCCCTACGTATCCGCCCGGGGTCGATACGCGCAGCAACGATCTTGCGCACCATCGCATTCAGAGACGTGGGTCCACAACCTAGCAAGAAAAACGCATCAACGTCATTCACACCCCTCAAGAAATGGAATCGACGGACAGGCAACGACGATAGCCCCCTTGGACGCTTCCACCTCCTCCGCAATCACCTTGTCCAACTTGGGCTTCCCCGGTCTCGCGTGCTCGGACACCACGTTCACGTCTGTCCCTTCTTGGTCGTCCATCTCAAACGGAGCAAGCGTGTCCGTATCACTCGCGGTCAAAATCGAGAAACGGCAGGAACTTGGATCTTCTGGTGTGCTGGTCATCTGGGGCGGCGCTGAAACTGACAGCGAATTTTCGGGCACCAGCTCGACGTCTTGGTGACCTTGGAGAGGATACGGGAACGGTCTCGAGGGTCCCCGAGCAGCGACGAGCGAAACGGTCGAATACTCGGGGGTCGGAGGCACCGCGGTCAACGTCAACTGCGACAGGTTTGACGCTGAGCGTTGAAAGAGCGGCATATCGACCTCGGACGCAAATGAACGCGGTCGTTCAGAGAGGGGAGAACTACGAAGAAGCTTATCGGCCGAGCGGGTGGACAACTTCGAAATTCTTTGCGATGGAGGTGGACGGTTCACAGCGGCCGCATGCCGGTTACGGTCAGCGTAGCCTTGGCGTGAATCTTGCACCTGCCGGGGAGTCCGAGCCTCGCTAGAAGCTGGCACTTGTGATGGCCGCCCATCTTGTTTCATCCCCTGTGCAACAGAGCGCCTACGAGACTCCAGCCGCCGGATCTTTCCCTCCTTTTTTAATCGTTGACTAAGCGACGCTTCGCCAGGCAACGCCATATCAACGTCTCCGTCGAAATTAGTGAGCTCCAATATATTCGTTTCGTGTGCAACAAGGATCTCGTCCGCAGGAGGTTCTTCGTTGGGAGACTCGCCGAGGTAATAGCTGAGATCGACGTCGCTCTCGTAACTTTCACGGCTCTCTGCAGAATCACTAGACTTTGAACGGCGATGTACCGAATCCTGACGAACGAAACTTGGATGAGGGGGCTCGAGTTCTTCATCGGATTTGGCAGGTTCGCGGTCGAAATGCGCTCGTGAGGGAGCCGGAAGAGTAGGATGTCTCAGGGGAACAGGCTTGAAATTCGTGACGTAAATGTCAACTTGAAGCGCCGACGACGGAACGATGGAGGTGCAGTAGCGTATGATCGACGCACACCACTGAAGGTGACCTGACGTCAACCAACTTAGCGCAATCTACCGACACGCGACTGGGACTTACTGAATTCGCGGACGAGCCAAATAAACCGTACCCGCCTCATATCTGCACCCTTCCACCCCCAGCCTCCAGGTCGCCCACCCAGATGTCTCCCATCCCTCCCCGCCAAGCACATACACATGTACTGCAAAAGAGATAAACCAAAGCTTACGCCAGAACCGCCGGTGATGATGATCCCCGTCGAGTAATTCCCCCACCTCGCACGCTTCACGCTTCCAAAAGGCCCGTCGGCATAGCTACGCAGGAGAACACCGTTCTTTGGCAAGTCGTCCGACGTGAATGTACAAGGCACGTCACCCTTGGATGTTTCCTCTGTTAATCGGGACACGAGATTCCAAAGGTCCTGTGTCCATCCGCCTTTTGCGCGTATGAGAAATACCATGATCCGACCTGCATCCGTTGGGGCTGCTTCGTCACAAACGGAGGCACACGTAAACGGGTGAGAAGTGAACCGAGAAACGGATGGGATGTTGAGGAGGAAATGTTGAGCCGGTGACCATGGCAAGAATCCCGGGGTGACGAGACGTAGACGCACGGTGCGTCCTGACAAAAGTTCAGCATGCGCATAGCCGGGGGGTGGAATATAAGGGGATGACAAGGGTGATAGTGACATCCTAGAAAGGCACCGCTCGGCTGGTTGTGGCGCTCGAGTTTTAGGTGGCTTGCCGTAATAACCGATCTTATCGTCGTGGAGGTAGTAGGCATGAAGTGGACTGGGGGCCCGTCCGTCCATCGACGAACGTGGCGAAGAATCAACACTAAATTGACCCATTTCCCAGGAATCCCGCGGCGAATGCTTGAAAATAGACGGCGTTGATGGTGGTTTAAGAGTTGCTCCGCCCACGACGGCATTGGCATAGATCCACCAGGTTCCACGCCAAATACGTTCGCCAAACCAGATAGCTAGCGCTATCCAGCACCACCATGCAACACTCGGGTGGTGCAACCCTGCCGTGAGTAGCATGAGTGGTGCAAGGAGAACGTGCAACATATAAAAGATTTCATAAAACCGCCTGCGGATGGGGTGCAGAGAAAGGAGGATAATTAATGTGAGAAGAATAAAGGCCTGTTGTGGTATAAACACGCTAAAGGAAAGAGGAAGACGAGAGGACGCACGATCCAACCGAATATAAAGGGAGGATAAGACCAGGCATGGGCATACGCGGTGCGACCGGTGGACGGGTTAACGTCTTTGCCCAATTGGATGCTCCAGAGGGTGACATGGACGAGCACTAGAAACCAAATGAGACGTCCAGCCCACCTATGCAACCAAGCGAGCTTGTCGAAATACAGCTGTATCATAAAAGGAATGGCGAATATAGCGAACGGAGGTGCCTTTAGGGCAAAGAGGACGCATAAAGGTAAAAGAGCGTATGCGATCTGACCGACCCTGGCGGCAGATGACCAAAGCGACTTTTTGATCGTATACTGGGGCATGTATGGCACGAACGTCAAGGAGTCGAACAGCTGGGACAGAGATAAATCACGGGTCTGCCAAACCTTGAGCCTCGGGTCCAGGTAGTCCGGGCCTGCGAAAGCGAGTAAAAGGGACGCCAGCGCGAGGACGGATAAAGAAAGAAGTTGTGCATTCGATGGGAGTGACGTGGGTTGTCGGTGTGGTTGATTTTTGCGTTGCGCGACCGCCAAAGTATGCTTCTTCCGCCAGGTACGACGGCGTAGGGCCCATTTCGACCATATGGCGCCGACAAAACCGCCTCTGAAGCCAGTCCAATGAAGGATGGCGAACGCGAGGAAAATGAGAAGCACGGCTAACCAAAGAATAAAGGAATAACGTCTACTCGGGATGGAAAGAGAATGAACGGTAAGATAGGCAGTGATCCATTCTTTACCGTCCTGGGAGCTCATGACATGGAAGTAAGAGAGGAGGGGGAGGAGGAGGAATAGATTTGCATAAAAAGAGCGGGCCGCGTCGGGAGGCTGTTCAAGAGCCTATGACGCATCTCACGTGCTAGCCGACTCCTAAATGAAAACCTAAAACGCTTATGCTACGGTATTGCCAGACAGCACCTGTCAGGAACGCGATCAGTCTAGCGAGCACATTGTATACGTAGTCGACCCACCTCCTTGCCCGTCTTCTTGATCTTGTCCAAGACTTGGTCGTACGTCGCACTCCCCACTACAACCACCTTTTGCGTCTCGAGGTTCACATCGTAGCTCTCGATTTCGATTCCGTTCTCTGCGCACCATCAACGCTCGTTTCATTGCCTTCACGACGGTCGCACGTACCTTGCGCTTTCTTCAGTGCCCTCTCTATCGCACTGGAACACCCTCCACACGCCATCTAAATACTTGCGTTTCAAGCCCATCCTCGCAAGCGGGCGTGCACTGTACCTTGACTACGTACTCGTATGTCGGCTTTGTGGCCGTATCAGCGTCTCGATTTCCATTCGTTCGTATCCACGTACCATGGTGGTATCAGATGAAGAGCAGATATGCCTCAGTTGACGACTCCGTCCAAGCTTTATATTTGGCCCATATGGGTGAAACATGTCAGCCCACGATTCGCCGGTCTATCGCATTTCGACCTCACCTACGCCGGTCATCATGTACATATCCGGTAGATCAGTATGCTATATTCCTCGCACGTGATATCCAAACCCATGCTCTATCGTCACCTACTCGTCGTGCGCATCTCAACTTCGTCCGATTCCGTAGATACCACTTGCCATCCACCATCCGCACTTGGTCGTCCTCGTATTCGATCGAAACAAGACCCTAGGAAACCTGGTACACCGAATCCGTCTCTTCCATTGCCATCAAACACGATCGAGAAAGACCCACTCAGCAAGAATGGAAACTTGGCCAGTTTATCTCTATTCGTGAGGTAGTACACCGGTATACCTGCAAGTATGAACCCTGTGGATAGCTCGAATCACCCGGTTACTCGCACGGGCGACTTTACGCACCAAGAACGGACGCCGCTTCGAGCGGTGCTGCAATGATTGGCATGCACAACAGGAACAGTGCAACAGCGCAAAACGTGAGCGGCGTAATAAACCATGTTCTGTATGGTCTGTCGTCGTGTCAACATCGCCAGAAACAACCAACCAGGGCTCGGCCAATCATACCTCGGGAGGTTTGGCTCTTTCACCCGCAAGATAACCAGTCCAAGCACCTGATTCCCGCTCAGTTCCAGAGTATGCCAAAAAGCAGCCATAAACGTACCGTCAGAAAGTAGAATGCCCAACACGCCACCACCGAAAAGTTGACCAGAGATTGGAATCCACCCCCAATGACGATGAATGCAATCGACATTGATGTTTGCAACAGGATGGCATTTATCGGCGTCTTTCGCGATCTGTTGAGCTTGCCAAACATGGCGGGGAGGTATCCTTCTCGTCCTGCGGCTCGGATGAGCCGTGCGCTCGTGAATGTCGATCCTATTGCTTGGCATCAGCACTGCAATGGTTTCTCGAGGGCGGATTCTACCATTGAGAGCACCGAAACAGGACACCGCTACGCAGACGGCAAACACGACCCCACCGATTGCTCCGAAAAGTGCACGACCGAAATCGAGCGCGACGGCATTACTGCTGCCCACGGTTGCCTTGTCGAGGACCACAAGGTACGACACGTTCGCAAGGATGAAGAGTACCTTTTGCATGCACCGTCACCATCCGCACCCCACGACAGAAAAACCAACCACTTACACAGACAATCACCATGCTGAGATGGATCGTTCTGGGTAGATTTTTCTCCGGGTTACGCATCTCCCCACCGACATAATTTGCTTGGTCCCAACCACCAAAGGCCCACAGACCAGAATAAAGCGCGAGAGAATACGCAGACGGACTTTTGCTCGAGTTATCGAAGAGAGGTTCTCTGAACGATTCCGATGCATGTCCTCTAACCAGTTGTACAAGACCCAAAACGGTGATCACAATCTGTAATCGTCCTTGTATTCTTTGCTCAAAACGACAGGTGCGCGACATACCAATGAACAAACCTATCATGGATGAATGACACGTCGCTAGCAATTGCAAACCACATACCTTTATAGTAGTAAACAAGACTGCAGCCCTCGTTCCCATATTCGGTGTCGCGGCACATATGACAGCGACGAGAAGCACTGCTAACACTGCTGTGAGTTTGATAGACCATTGCGGAACGCTGTCTGGTGACACCTGGTCACGAGTAATGTGCCACACGAGTCGGTTGATGTACTCGGCGAAAATGAGACTGATGGCCGCATTACTGCCTATACGTTGAGATTGTGAGCGTGTATGCGACGTAAGGTGCTAACTAGACAAACCTGGTATCAATGCAGAAATGGAAGTCCAAGCAAAAAGGTATGATATGAGCGGTCCATAAGCGTATGCTAAATAGGCCTGCGGACCGCCGTCTAAAGGTATACTTGACCTAGAAAGCGTTGAGTCAAGTGTCGATGGAGCAAGGTCCGTCGTACCCCAGCTCCGCAAAACTGCTTGCGCCCGTCCAGGCGAGCAACCCAGATACCAGCCATACCACGAGACTTGCACCGACGCTCTGCGTGTTTGCAACGATGATACCTGGCGAGGAACTGGACAGCGTTGTCAGTTGTGTTGTAAAAAAAGAGAGCGAGAGCCCGTCGTACAATATTCCGGAGCCGATCTAGGACGGTCGCACACGTGAATCAATCTCGACCAACCCAGACAGAGTGACACACCTGCAGCCCAACGACGAGTCCGATACCTGACATTCGCGCATGCAACCACGTTGAGACACGACGGACGAGGAAATATGCGTACCGTGTACCAAGCCAATGCTTTTCTCGGGGACAACGCTTTCTCTGAAGGAGGTGTCCCCTTCGCTCACTGTGGCACTGAGTGGAAGCAAGTCGGCCTGGAAGTCGAAACCCGACAAGGAAAAAGAGCGCGCTCGGGCATGTTTTGGTGCCAACATGGGCCCGTCTGTGAGCTCGAGATCCCGCAAGGAGTCATCGTGAGCGTGGTGGGGTGAGCGGGGGGATGTTAGGGAGATGTGTTCGCCGACGGCTGAAGATGGGCTACTGGAACGAGCTGACATTCAACATGCAAAGTGGAGAAAAAGTGATCGTTTCTGCCAGCCACGAAGCACAGCCATCAGCTTCGTCTCATCAGACATCAGATTTCGAAGAACGACAAGTTCACAAGGCTTGACTAGTCTAAACTACCATGGATCACCACTCGGACTGGTTCAGGAAATATTTCTCGTGTGCTTCCCTGCTGAGTATATGGACTGCAAAGTTGCCTGCATCGACCATTGCCCATCCGTGGTGACCGCGCCGCTTGGCATTGCGCGGGAGAGGCACCGGCGGTTGCATCTTGAGTAGCTGTCAAGGAATAAGAAAGACGGACCATCACTTAAGTCGGACTTGCCGTTTTTCGCACCAGTCTGACGACAGCCTCGATGGAACCTCGGTTTTCGGTGCCCTCTTTGACCTTGTGGGATTGAGCCCGAGAAAGAGAGGAGGAGGGTAGACCCACCTGTGCGGTCAGGACCCAATTCCAGATGCCAGGTTGGTCATCGGGAATGCCTTGGCCAGAGTAAGTTCGACCCCGCGCACGTCTACCCTTTGGAATCGTCTTTGGGAGTGGTGGACCTGGAGGAATGGGAGAGGGCTGTTTGACCTGAAGGGAGTGTGGATCGAGAAAGGGTGATTTAGCGAGGGTGTGAAAGAGGTCTCTAACTGTGCTTGGGATGTCTTGAGGTGGTAGGAGGAGGTGAGGAGGAGGAGGTCGTGTCGTGGTCTCTGGATGGACGAACCAAGGACGGGTCGAGTAAAGTACCCGGCGAAGAGCCATTTGATCGATCGGGAGACGGAACCGAAGCCGACGCCCGTGTTTCTCTTCCACCATGGCCATTCGAGCAGCCATCGTCGTCTCCGTCACTTCTTTCCTCCTCGGTCAGTCCTGTTTACTCCTCCTCCTCCTCGTCTTACATTCGACAGGCTCCTTGTTCACCCACTGGATCGCAGACTCGTTGACGCTCTGGAAATCACCCGTCACCGACGAGCATCTCTGGACAGCCGCATTGTACTACTCCATACTCACCAAAGCACCCGCACATGTCCTCTACGTTCTCACCGCCATCGCCGCCCTCGGCGGTGCAACCATCTTTTGGAGCTTCAGGGACGGTGAAGCAGGAAACCTCATGTTCGATGGCGGAAGCATATGTACGTACGACCACTACCCACAACCACACCCTCTGACCCACCTCTTTGGCAGTCCTCTACGGCACCACCGTCATCATGTACATGTACTCCGTCCTTCCGAGTCCGTCCCCGTCCGATACCACACCAGTCTGACATGGAATGACGCCTTGTTTTCCAGACCTATTCGAAAAGTTTGCGTCCATCCCCATGCACGCCGCCAAGGATGCATTTCCACGCACACTCCGCTCGCCCACCCTCGAGCTCGCTTCCAATCACCTCGTCTGCAGCGTAGCGCTCACCGGCGTTTTGATCCTTCAAGCCGGCCGATGGTGGGCCGAACTCGCCGACGGAGATGACGAACCTTATTTGCAAGAAAAGGACGCCGAGACGTCGTCGACGCCCGTGCGGTCCGAGTCGGATCAGCTTTGATGGCGCACCACCACGGACACCTCTCTCTCAGCTCTCTCTCACGATCGTCATGATTTACGCCGTTGCTGTCTTGATATCTCGCATCCCATGCATGCTATCCTACACTGCAGTGCTTCTTCTCGGTGAACCTTTTTTTTTTCCGGCGGGGCTATACCCACCCCATTTTCTCCTTTTTCTTTTGTTCACCCTTGGATAGATTGTATGGGGAGCAAGGAACACGATGTGGATTAGCGTTGTCATCATTTGTACATACAAGTTGGGGGAATCTAAGACAAATTTGGAGCACCTCATTCTGAACCAAACACACCATGCTCACCTACGACGAAGAACGCACTGCCAACATTGAGCGCAACAAAAAACTCCTCGTGTCGCTTGACTTGGAGAAATTACGACCCGCACATGAACCCAAGGAAACCCGCCGACCCAAGAACCGCCGCCAACCCACTCGGCACAAACGCAAAGCGGGCGACTCGGACGCGTACTCGGACGCCGAGCAGGAAGAGGACGAGGATGAGACCACCTCGAACGGAAAGGCGCACGCGCGCAAGGCTGCGCGCGTCATGCACGACGAAAACACGGCGCCAGCGTCGATGGGGAGTCAGAGACGCAGTTCGCGGATTGCAGGGAAGCCCGCCGACGTGATCGCGCGCACTCGTGGGACGCCCCAACCATTGTCCACCAAGAACCTCGTCGGGGAGGCAGCGAGACATACAAAGCGAGAGAGACGACATAACCCGTGAGCACGCGCGTCTCGTTTCTGTACTGTTGTTCATGTGCTCGGCAGGAAAACGTATGGCGCGATTCCTGGCATCGACGTCGGGTCGTGGTGGGCATCTCGGTATGGCCCGTTTCTTTTCGTTGGCGCGTTGATGGACTCGGTTGGACCAGGGAGGAATGTTCCAACGACGCTATTCATGCGTGAGTCGGTTCCACTTTCCCGTTGTCGCTCAACGTGCGCTTTCGTTGTAGTCCATGGGTAGGAGGTATCGCCCCAGGACCAGACGGGGCTTACTCTGTCGCACTCTCGGGGGGTTACGACGACGACGTCGACGAGGGATACGCATTGTAAGTCCATCGATCGTACCGTATCACGTTCAAGTCATCAACTCGTCCCACTAGCACGTACACGGGTGCAGGAACGTCGAACATTCATTCACCTAGTGAACATGGGCTGACACCTTGCAGGCGGTAGGGATCTCAAAGGGACGAAAACGGCCCCGAAAAACGTTCGTGTCGGGTCTCTTGGTGTACTCCTCCAAAAAGTACTCATCTCGGGTCGTGGGCAGCTCCGGACCGCCGAACAGAGTTTTGACCAGTCGTTTGAACACAATCACAACAGGGCACTCAAGGTACGTTCGTTCTCGTCTGAGGATTCCCCTCGTCTCAACCACGTCGTCGCGAAAGCGTTCTGTGGAGACAGGCAAGCCCGTCCGCGTCGTCAGGGGGTTCAAGCTCCGGTCAGAGTACGGACCGAGCGAAGGGTACGCAGCGTTCCCAAATTCCCTTGCTCCGTTTTCACACTTGGCACAGATATCGCTACGACGGGCTGTACGTCGTCGTCCGGGTAAGCGATCCGTCCTGTGAGGTTGTGTATGTGACGACGACGCTGACGGGCACGCGATGTGGGCAGCACTGGCAAGAAAAGGGCCTCAACAAGGGTGGGTTCTTGGTGTGCAAGTTTGCGTTCGTGGTGAGTCCAGTCTGGCGCGTTTGCGTTTCGAGTGTGGGAGGGTAACGTTTCCTTAGCGTTTGGAGGGGCAGGCAGCTATCCCTAGGAACGTCGGTGGGGAGGAGGATGACGAAGAAAAAGAGACCGTGTCTGTCAAGAGCGAGGAGTCCAAGGTGGAAATGGGAACAGACGACGTCGAGAAGGAAGAGGACTGATACGCCGACGTGGATCTCTTGTCGTGGATATAGCTCTCAAGTTTTGTTTGCTTCCTGCTGTCGCATAGTCACGAATCGAACGTTTAAGAGGGGATTGATTATGTAGTCTAGTCTAATAGCGAATCACTCTTGCACAATGTCCTCTTTCCGTGGTCTCGAATCCTTGATCTCCTTCCCCTGACCGATCAACGTCCTCGCTTCGTCGTCCACCTCGATGCCTATATGACCACATCAGCACCCCAAAGCAAACCCCGAAAAAAAAAACCCGTATACGCACCCAAACCTTCCTCGCGCACCAACCCCAACACGTGCTCAATCTCGACGAACCCGTCCTTGTCCAC